>JAQQSK010006966.1:0-14183 GCA_028658325.1 Potorous gilbertii
ATCTCCTTCACTGTGTTTCTGCGCGGCTTCCACTGTTCCAGAATTTGTCAGGAGTTCTTTTTACAGGAAATCTATGGGCTGTGGGTTCGGACCTAGCTTAGGTGAGTCTTTCTACTCCGCCATCTTGGCTCCTAGATATTGTTTTCCTCATTCTGCTTATGTCACTTTGCATCTGTTCATACATCTTTTCATGCTTCTCTGTATTCCTTCTATTCATCATTTCTTATAGCCCACTACATTCACACATCACACAAATGCTTTTCACTTTTATTTATTTTCAAATAATTCTTAACAACTAATGCTGAGAATTGGATTGTTATGGACTGTGTTCACATGAACTACTTTTCATTTATACTGTGTTCCTTAGGTCCTAAACTTCCCTCTCCCTACTCCTCTCATGTGTCTAACTTACCTGTAAAGTGGATACAGGCGCAGGAAACATGGTGGGCCAAATCATAGAGTATTTTTTGGCCTAGTTTGAATATAAAAATGGTTCTCCAGTGTTTCTCTGAATAGAGCTGCAAGTCAGGGGTATTTGAGTCAGGGACGGGATCCTAGATTGCCTGCAGCTCTACTGGGGGAACCCTCTGATGGCTTCTTTTTGACCGTCCCATCAGGCCCAAGATGATAGGTGTATTCTCATTCCATCCCCTAAGTTTTGGATAATAGTGAACCCTACCTAGCAAAGCATCTACCTGAAGGCAAATAAATATGTTGACCAGAAATCCATGGAATACAGCAGAATCCATAGATCTGAAGGAAATGAATTTTGTTGTTGTTGTGTTTTTTTAGTGAAGCATTTCATATGGGGATTGGTAGAATCCCACCATTCCATGCACCAGATCAGTGTATTCCTTCCAAAACATTCATTTCCCGAGTTTGGAAAGGCATATAATCTGGATGAGTGACAAGTTCATTACCTTTGGATTGTAGATATTCACTGAGTCCTTACCTTTCCCCCTCTAGGGTAGCTTTGGTAGAGAAGGGTAGACTTTAGATTAAAGTGGAAATGGAATTTACACAGGAGGAGAATCTAATCATCTGGGAGCTAGGAAGAAGTCAGGTTCAGAAACCAGAAAGTTTTAGTCAGGAAAAAGTGGAGGAAGAAGAAAGCAAAGTCAGAAAGCTGGAAATGAATAAGTGCTTAGAATCTATAAAAACAAGACACAGGAGAAAGAAATAGGAGGGGGCTAGAAGAGAATGAGGTACATGGGCTTCTATAGGCTTATTTAGTTGAAACAGCAGGAAAATAATTTTCTGGAGACCACCTCCTGACAATGGTCCAGGGCTGTGTCATTAAAGACATCGATGAAAATCAAGTCTGCTGCCCTACAGATTGTGAATGAAAGGAAATGACAGTTTGAACTGGAACAGAGCCAGAGAGGAGGATTTTACCCCACTGCAAAATGTTATCACCATGAACATTTAAACACAGGGATAGTTATTTATATGTAACTCTGTTCGAGGGAAAAAAACAAGAACCCGGGAGAACACAGATAGAGGGTACACATTACTCCCCACCACATACTCTGTGATCCAGCCATGCTGGCCTCTTCCTCTTAGGTGTCAGTCTATCTCCCATCCCTGTGCCTTTGCATGGGTTGTTCACCTTGCTTGGAATGCTCTCCCTCTTTCCCTTTGCTTCTTCGAAGAAATCTCTGGCTTCCTTCAAGACTCATCTCAAATCTCCTCTTCTGTAGGAGGCCTTTCCTGATCCCCCTAGTTGCCAGTCCTTTCCTCTTTAAGGTTACTTTCCATTTATTCTTTATGTGTCTTGTCACATACCATATGTCATATATCATATATGTTTGTCGTAGTTGTTTGCATGTATTCCCCCCCATTAGACTGAACTTGAGGGCAAGGACTGCCTTTTGCCTTATTTTGTATTCCTGGCACTTAGAACAGAGCCTGACACGTAGTAGGCCCTTACTAAATGTTTGTTGAGTGAGATGATTGATCTCAATGAATAACATAACCAGTAGTGGGAAAGTATTGTCATAATATAATAATTCTGGGTTATAAGTAAGATTATAAGAGATTATAAGAGGTTATAAGAGATAATCGGTCATTCAGATTGGGGAAGATGATGTTTGAAACAGTAGATGTAAAAGCACTTTATAAATTGAGAAATGCTATACAAATATATGGTATTAATGTTATTGTTAATAAGCAATTAAATTTTGCAATAGAAAAGCTACTGTCTTTTCTTTAGCATGTGTTCATTTGGGAGCTGAAAAAATATCACCAGAATGATTATTTTTAAACCTACTATTTGTTATAGCAAGAAACTTCTTCCCTGCAATTGGTTTATTTGTGCCAACCTCACTGAGAACAGTTAAGAATTCCTGTGATAGAAAAAGAGTACTTACTTTTTTTTTTAACTTATAAGGGACCTGAAAGTTTCTATGCATTGGGATGGGACCTATGATCTCTCTGGCATGGGGATTCCTGGTGAGAGAACTCCCTTTAATAATGCAAATGGGTAGCTTCTCTACAATGTATAACCTTAGAGCTGTCCAGAACACTGAGACATTACATGACTTTCCCAGGGTCACTCAGCCAGCCACTAGGTGTCAGGGACAGAATTTCAAGCTTTTTTGAGATCAATTCAACAACACATAAACAATTTAATACCAAGAATAGTTCAAATCTCTTCCATTTCACAAAGTGGTGGGGATGACAAGGACAAATTCCTCAAATTATTGACTTTGGATCCTTGGTACAGGCTCAAATAATAGATAACAATTAGCAGAAGCTTCTGAATGCTGTTATTATCCAGTTCAATATTTTCATCTGAGAAATAAGTTTTTAATAATTTGTCTTCATTAAATTAGTAAGATGAAACACCCCTCTCTGTTCCAATAGACTGATCCAATCAGTAAAGTCCATGGAGAGCATATTAATTTTATCAAGAACTTTCAAGGCTTTATTTCTATTGATTTTAATGTTCTGTAGAAGGAGGCACTAAAAAAGACTTTCTACTGGCTACTATTTCAGCAATTGATAATTTATCAAAAAGCCTGAAAGTTACTGATAAAAAGACTCAGCACAAATTACAGAATTGGAATTGTTTCATAAAAATGTATGTAATACGTATGACCCAAGGGTGTCAGTGATATCAGATCGTCAAAACAGACATCAAAATATTCATAGCAGCCCTTTTTGTGGTAGCAAAGAAGTGAAAACAAAAAATATGCCCATTGATTGAGGAATGGCTAAACAAACTGTGGTCCAGAGATGTAATGAACTATGACAGTGCTCTAAGAAACAATGACTATGATGAATACAGAGAAGCATGGGAAGACTTACATGAACTAATGCAGAGTGGAGTAAGCAGAGCCAGGAAAACAAAATACATAATGACTACAACAATGTAAATGGAAAGAACAAAAAAGCTCCCTAAACAATAAAAAATGAATATTGCTAAATTACAAAAAACAAGCTTAGACTCAAAGAAGAAATAAGAGAAGACACCTCCCCCATTCCTTTGCAGAGGTCGGTATCTACATGGGTATGGAGCATGGCAGATAATGTTGATCTTTATGATATATTGTTCAGTTTTACTGAATATTTTTCTTCTTTCACTTGGTTTTGCTTTTTAAAAAATGTTTACTGTAAGGTGTGGCTTTCTGGGACAGGAATCTAGGTGATATAAAACCAAAAGATGCACTAAAATTGGATTTTAAAATGAATTATGGGGGAAGAGGGAGGAGGAGAAAATTTAAGACTTATGGAAGTGATTGTTGAAAACTGAAAACAAGTTAAATTTTAAAAAGTGAATGTATTTCACAGTACTTTTTTAAGTATCATGTTGAAGTATTACAGTTTTTAAATTCCAGAAATTGTTTTCTAGACAGGTATTCCTTCTGTGAAAAGAAGTAAAAGACTGTTAGCTAGTGACTCCAGCAGGTAGCTGGGAGTCTAAACAGCTGGTTCTCTATAGCAGAGGTGTCAAACATGCTCATTACAACCAACGAAGCTCCTCAGTGCCTTAGGAACCAGATGAAAATGTCATTGGGAAATATTTAATAAAATAAATAAAAATGCTATAGAACACTGATAATGTCCACAGCAATATACAATTTGGTGGCCCTGTTTCTATTCGAGTTTGACTCAGCTCTTTTTGTTTTTGTATCCCTAACACCCAGCACAGTGAGTTCTGGTATTCTTTCTACCACAATAAATTGCTACTATTCTCCCAAGAGGAAAAGTCACAAATTATTCTTTTCAGTATCTGGCTTCCATGTCATTGCAGACCTTTAACACAGAGATGATTGGCTCTGGACAGTGGACCTCTAGCTGGGTCAAAGGGGATGCATCATTTGGTGCCTCTTGGGGCAAGGTTTTGAGTTGCTTTTCCAGAATGGCTGGACTAATTCCCAGCCATGACAATTGTGAATTAATATGCCTGTTTGCTTACGGTGCCTCCAACAATTGTCATAACATACATGTGTGTTGTTTTTTTTTTTTAAAAGACTGTTCGGTTTCACAGAGTCCTCTTTTTTATTGTTTATGGATTAAAATGTTTGCAATAAAAAGGAAATTTTGAAAAGGGGTAGATGAGAAACTGGAAGGAGGTCATGAAAATGTGGACTATTTAAAGTAGTATTAAACACACAGTGTGCGCTTAATACATGCTTGTTGATTGAATGAATCAGTTGTTTCTAGTGTGGAGGATGCCTGGAATATCAGCTCAGTTATTGCACTACCTCTGGAATGTTGGTCCAGTCAACTTATCAACAAGTGTTTATTAAGTACTCACTATGTGTCAGGCACTGCCCTAAATGCTGAGGATATGAAGGCAAAAATAGACCCTGCCCTGTAGGACTCACATTCTAATGGGGAACACAACATGCAAACAAGTATGCACATTCAAGATACATACAGTGTAAACCCAAGATAATCCCAGAGGGGAGGCACCAGCAGTTTATGTGGAGGCTGGAACCTTGTGGGAAAAGGCCTCTTGAAGAAAGTAAAATTTTAATTGAGTCTTGAAGAAAGCCAATGGGCAGAGGTGAGGAGGGACAACATTCCAGTCATGGAGTATATCCAGTGTAAAGGCTTGGAATTGGGAGACCAGCAGGGAGTCTGATGTCGTTGGATCACAGATACATAGAGGGGAGTAAAGTATGAGAAAATTGGAAAAGTAGGAAGGGGTCAAGTCATAAAGGGCTTTCAATGCCAGAAGAGGGGAATTTCCTAGAGATAATAGGGAACCAGTGGAGTTTATTGAATGACATAGTCAGACCTGCATTTTAGGACGATCACTTTGGTAGCTGAGTGGGGTTGGAGTGGGGAGAGAATTGAGGCAGGCAGATTTGTCAGCACTATTGCAGTAATCCAAGTTTAATGTGTTGAGGGACTGTACTGGGATGGGAGTGTTGTGAGTAGAGAGAAGAGGATGTATTTGGGAGATGTTGAGAAGGTAGAAATGACAAATTCCATTACAATAACAAGAACTTGAACTAGTCCACCTCCAGTTTCTCATATTGTCTCACCCCATCTACTCCTTTTCAAAATTTCCTTTTTATTATAAACATTTCAATCCATAAACAATAGAAAAGAGGACTACCTGTGAAACCAAACTTAGTCTTTTATAAAAACATCAACACAAATATATGTTATGACAGTTGTTGGAGGCACCATGAGCAAACAGGCATATTAATTCACAATTGTCATGGCTGGGAATTAGTCCAGCCATTCTGGAAAAGCAACTCAAAACCTTGCCCCAAGAGGCACCAAATGATGCATTCCCTTTGACCCAGCTAGAGGTCCACTGTCCAGAGCCAATCATCTCTGTGTTAAAAGTCTGCAATGACATGGAAGCCAGATACTGAAAAGAATAATTTGTGACTTTTCCTCTTGGGAGAATAGTAGCAATTTATTGTAGTAGAGAGAATACTAGACCAGGAATCAGAGACCATAGATTTAAGTCTGTCATATGCCAATTTGGTCAAGTCACTTCCTTTCTAAGCCTCAGTTTCCCTACCCTGTAAACTGTAAAAAACATCACAGAGGGTTGTCATGAGGGTTTAATTAGATAATGGATACAAAAGTGCTTTGTAAACATAAAATCAGTGTGCCAAGGTAAGATATTATTATTGTATTGGGGATGGGTAATAAGTTTAATTTGACAGAGCGCTAGGAGATCTAGAGTTGAAAATTATCCAATTTGAATCATTAATAATCAGATTGGCTGTATTGAATCATTAATAATCGGTGGGCTGTGTAAATATTACTCACACAATTGTGGACTCTTGCAGTCATATCCATCATCTGCTGTTGGAACCTTGAGCCCTGGAAATATTGGACCAGCAAAGAAGGAAGAATCCAAAGGTATATTGTTCAATAAAGCATGAAATACAATCAATGTTTATTGATAGCTTCCTTAATAGTAGCACTCCAATTCAATTTAGCCCCTTTGTGTGACAGACTTTGTGCTAACTAGGCATACAAAGACAAGAATGAAACAACTCCTCAGGGAACTTTCATCCTCCTGGGATAGATACAATTAAGCATCAGCCCCAGTCATTGGAGGCAAGAGAGCTCAGACAAGGGACAGAATCATGAAATTTAGGTGATAGGACCTGAGTGAACTTTGGAAGGAAATTAAGGTTCATCCTACATTCCAGGGTTATTGTGAGGATCAAATGAGATAATAATTGTGTTGACACATAGTAGGTACTATATAGATGTTAGTTATAATAATTGTTACTCTTATTCAGTAATAGTAGAAACAGAAAAAGCAGTTGGTGAGAGTGACTCATAATTGAGCAGCAGAAGGACAAAGAGGCAAAGGCTTTGAGGGAGAAAGATCAGGTATCTTTGAACTGAGAAGAAAGGTGAGGCCAAATCAGGGATAATGGTCTCACGGTCACAGTGAAGATGAGTCTGGCAGTTGGGGGCACAGTGGATAAAGTGAGGGTGTGGAGTCTGGAAGACTCCTCTTCCTGAGTTCAAATATGGCCTTCAATACTTACCAGCTATGTGACTTTGGGCAAGTCACTTCACTCTCTTTGCCTCAGTTTCCCCATCTGTAAAATGAGCTGGAAAAGGAAATGGCAGACTTCCCCAGTATCTCTGCTGAAAAAAACCCAAAGGCAGTAATGGAGAATTGGACTCACCTGAAAAAACTGACTGAAGATGAGTAATTGAGTCCTAGTGAGAGATGGGAGACTGTGATCAGAGAAGGAAAATTTTGGTGTTTGCAATCATGAAACTGGTAGCAAATTAATAAAGATTAATACTGACCAAGGATCATAGTGGGATTTAGTGGCTAGACAGTTATGGAGTCAGGACAGTTACTGACCATGTGATCCTGGGAAAGTCCCTTCACTTCCTGGTATCTCAGGCAACTAAGAGCATAAGTCACAGAACAGCTGTCAGTCTTCATTGGTGGAGGGAGTTTCCTCATTATGAATTCCCTGCACTAAGGATCATCCTGGCCTGGTCCCAACCATCACTAGCACTTACTCAGCTTTGTATAAAATGAGGAGGAGGAGGAGGAGCCACAGCAGTCATGATCACTTCTGTGGAGATTGCATTCAGCCCAAACGCTAGAGGGATACATTGGCCCTTGGTCATGCATACTTGTCATCAACTCTCTTTCCAATCAGTAGCATACACAGGCATATGTTGGCACATATTGGCACACACTGGCAGTGAGAGACCTGAACACGGACAGGTATAGTATAGAGGCAGAAAGCTTTGACTATTTCAAGATCTACTTGTCTTGTTTATGGATTATGTAGCTTTTGGCTTATCTATCCTTTACCTTCCTACCTTCTACACATTTCAGAGTTCAGGTCTCTAATTTTAAAACTCACAAGAGAAAGTCCATGGAATTTTTTATTTTGAAGTTGTGCTAAACCAAAATATGATGCTTTGTGTGTGTTTCTAACAGACCTTTCAAAATAAGGGGCACTCTAACTCCATTACTCATTATTACTTCCTCTACATTGGGGCAGGGTAAGTAGATGAAGTTCATCCATCACTTTAACTAATTCTTAGACTTTTCTATAAAGGACTGGGTTGGAAACTTGAAAATTATGGCCAAGACAAACTTATGGGGTATCTGTAGATTTCAATTATTCATGCTATTTCTCTCCCTCATTAACATGAATAATGAAAAATTGTCTCTTTATTTCTCTTAGTCAAGACAGATCCACTACATAAACTTCTATAAAATATATTTATGTGTCTCTAATCAGCTCTAAATTCTGGGCCTTGAATAATATAGAAATCATAGAGCATGTGGTTTAGATATGTAAAGGCAGTGCTATGTGGAAACAGATCTTTTTTCTAATAACCAGAAAGTCATTGTAATGTCTAGGGAAGGAGGTGCTAAGGAGGGTGCCCTGCCTGTACTTGACATGGCACCCAGGATGCTGCCCTTTACATTGACTCTGCATTTCTCCTGAGGCCTTCATGCTTATGCACATTGGAGGCCTGGTGTGTCTCCTAGTTCTACTGCTAGCCTCACATCTATAGGAGGATGGAATGGTATAACACATGATATAACCCTGCTCACACAAGCATAGACTTTTACAGCTAAATGGAACCTTAGATATCATCTGTTGTTGTGTTCATCCTTCATTGCCGAAGAAGACCATGACATCAGATAACATGATTTGCACTTGACTTTGTTTTGAATGAGAGAGGGCTGTGCAAGGTCACCAGTCTCACTTTCTCCTCCTGAGCCATCTGGATCCTGTGACCAGATATTCATCAGGATGACTGGAGATGGCCCAAGATGCAATGGAAGACCTTAACCATTTTCAGCTAAGGCCTATTCAGGTACTCACTTAGAGTGAGGTGACACTCATTCAGTGAATAGGCCTCTTTAAAAAGTAGTCAGGGGATGGCCCCTTTAATAGAAAAGAAAAAATAGATAAATCACTCTGGAGGGGCAGAAATGAGGAGAGATCATCTACCTGCATTAGTGAAGATTCTCATCATCATCATGATCATCATTAATATTAATATTATCATCATTAATATTAATAATTATAATAAATAATATTAGTAACAACTCACTTTTATAGAGTCTTTAAAATGTGTTGAACCCTACCTACTTCCCCAAGTACTGGAGGTGGCTCATAGGCTAAAACAGTCTATCATCATCATAATGCCCACATCAGATTAATGTTCTCAGTCAACAAGCATTTATGAAATGCCTAATCTGTGCCAGCCACTGTCTGGGGAGATGGGCTTACAGACTGCATGATTGATCTGAGCTATTGTGTAGAAATTGGTTGTTACCAAATTAGACAAAAAGAAAATTGGACAAAAAGGCCATTCATCTGATTGCTACAAATAGAAACAACTTGACTCTTGCTGTCCAAAACTGAATATGGAAAAAGAACAACAATCACTTTTTAAAGGGTAGTCGCATCAATCTTATCTTTTTTCTCTTTCTAGTCAACCCTCCAAATAAGACCGAAAACAGAAAGGACATCTGGGATCCGGAGGAGGTGCCAGAAGGATCCGAGTTTGATGACATGTGGGACCCCCGGGGACAACCAGAGTAAGTCAAGTGAAGCCAAAAATGGCTCTGTGGCTACAAGGTAGGCAAGTGATGGGATGAACGCTGTCTTTCCCACAGGATGCATGTATACAATTCCTGACAAGATGGAAAGGCTGGGGATAGAAGACAGGTGTGCTGATGGATTGAATAAGAAAAGATTAGACCTTTTACTTGGAAATGATCTAACAAAAAATGGCAT
This sequence comes from Potorous gilbertii, assembly GCA_028658325.1. Lineage (NCBI taxonomy): Eukaryota > Metazoa > Chordata > Mammalia > Diprotodontia > Potoroidae > Potorous > Potorous gilbertii. Next base: position 9,726 of record JAQQSK010006966.1, read on the forward strand.
CACAGGATCACAGATTTCAAGCTAGAAAGGACCTTAGATGTCATATTGCCTATTTTCTTAATTTTACAGACGAAGAAACTGAGTCCCAGAGTGGCCAAATAACTTGCCTAAGATCACACTGGTAGTAAATGACAGTTAGGTTTTCAATATACCACACTGCAATCCCATTATAAATTTTTCTGTAATGTCAGTTATTTGTGTAATGTGGGATTCAGAGTGGGAGAAATCCAGCCCCTTAAATTACCAGCATTCCTGCAAACTGTTTCATAATACCATGTTTATGTATCAAAGGGCTGCTTTTAATTGTTCAGTGTTCCACAATGGGTGGGAGGCTGTGTTCTCACTCTAATTATTAATCATTACACAAACTTATTTCTTACAGATCTGTAGGAAGAAATGCAGTATTTCATATACTTTCTAAGTAGGATTAAACTCTTGCTTAGTATTACTTCTGATGCCACAAGATTTTTAAAATGTAATTGGGAACTATTGTCCCTAGATCAAGGACCTATGATTTTGTGTGAGTGGGAACTCAAGAGATTATAGCCCATCTATAATTTAGAGTCTTAGAAAGTGAACTTATTAAAGGTCACATGACTAATATCAGAAGTAGACTTTAAACCCAAATTTTCTTGACTCCAGGCTCTTTGCCTCTCATACCTGATGCAAACATTAAGGAACCCTGGAAATCAAAGACTGTAAGACCTTGACAGTTTGGTCCAAGCCATCCATTGCTTTTATATCTCTCTCTCTATTTCTCTATCTTTACCTATCCATCATTTATCTATCTCTCGCTATTTTTGTCTTTCTTTCCATCCATGTATCCATCCACCTATCCATTTTTGAGACTGGGTCTTCCTATCTCACCCTGGCTGGCTGCAGCAGCCACTCATGGTTCCCATCTCAATTCTGATCCATATGAAAGCTTTAACTTGCTACCTCTTTGTGACTTGGACTGGTTTGCCCCTCTTTAGGCAACCTGGTGGCCTCTGCTCCCAGGGGCTCATTATATCACTGTGAGAAGTAGTGTGGATACTCAATAAGCTCACAAATACTGAACTCAAGGGCACCTAGGTGGTGGCAGATAGAGCACAGGTCCTGGCATTAGGAGGACCTGAGTTCAAATCCAGTCTCAGATACTGACTAGCTGTGTGACCCTGGGCAAGTCACTTAACTCTGATTGCTTCACATTAAAAAAAAAGTTCTGAACTCAAGTCAAGAGACTAGGTAGCACAGTGGATAGAACACTGGACCTGGAGTCATTCAATCAGTCAACATTTATGAAGTGCCTACTATGTACTTGACATACAAAAAGAGTTCAAATTTGTCCTCAGATGCTTAGTAGCTGTGTGAACCTGGGCAAGTCACTTAACTTCTGTCTGGTAGTAGCATGTATCTTCTATAGTTGTTGTGAGGATCAAATGAGATAATATTTATAAAGTTTTTGGCATATAGTAGGTGCTTAATAAGTATTATTTTCTTCTTTCCACTAACCTTAACCTCCCCAGTAGTAGGGACTACTTTGGACTTGAGAGAAAGTACATACACTGTGCTATCTTGGATGGAGGAAAATCTCTGCTATTATAAAATGCCACACTAAGTAATTGTTACTCAACAGTTAATGCTGTTAGGTTAATTGAAATATTTTCAATATGTTTTAATATATTTAATATAACATATAATATACATTATATTATATATCAATATAATATATTTAATATATTTTTAATATATTAAAACACAAAAGCAAATTGGTTAACTTAAAAATTGCAAAGCAAAATAACTTTTTAAAGTTTGATATCTACATGACCTTCAGCACTGAGATGAAAACTGAGCCTTATCTAACATGCTGCAAAACATTTTAACTTCTCATGCTGAGGTGCCACAGCAAGGGTAGGAGAACAGTAAGTGTTACAGTTTTCAAAAGAAAGGATGACTGGAATCTCCAAAGTATAGACTAGTGAACCTGACTTTGATTCTAGGACATATTATTAAAGAGATTTCTAGTGAACTTCTAGAAAAGGAAGTACTGATCAGAAAGAGCCCCTGGCTTCCTCAAAACTAATATCATTTCTTGTTGTGGTAAGGTTATTAGACTAGTAGAAGAGATAGTGTGGCATAGTGATTACAGGACCGACTGTGGAGTGAGGAAGACCTGGGTTCAAATCCTGCTTTTGACACATACTGACTTTGGGACTATAGGCAAATAGTCCCAAATAGCCTCTCGGTATCCCCAGCAAACTCTCAAAGATTGTAAGTCACAGACAAATCACTGATCTGCATTGATGGAAGAACTTTTCACACTGGAAGTTCCTTATACCAAAGAAATTGTAGATCTGAAACAACAACCACAAAAATGGACAGATAGATCAGGAGAATGTTGTAAATATTATTTGCCTAGATTTTAGCAGAGTATTTGACCAAATCTCTTATTTCATGTTTCGGAGACTTGGGCTAGGCCATAGACATGGGGCTTCAGAATTGGCTGAATGACCAGACCTGAAGGGCACTGCAGTCACAAATGGTTTGATGTCAGCTTGGGAAGAGGCCTCCAGTGAAGTGCTCCTGTTCCCTGGGCTTGGCCTTGTGCTCTTTGCTAATTATATCAGTCATTTGGATAAAGGCAAAGATGGCACATTTATCAAATTCACAGTTGATACAAAGCTAGCTTGTTGGATGACAGAGTCAGGATCCAAAAATAGCTCTGCAGACTAGACTAGACTGCTAACCCCAATCTAATAAGATGAAATTTAATAGGAATAAGTATAAAGTTTTACACTTGGTTTCAAGAAGTCAGAACTTAGAGTGCAAGATGAGAATATGAGTCTCTTAGCATCTTATCCAGAAGAAATCTGAGAGTGTGAGCAGAATACGAACTCCATATAAGTCGACCATCCAAGACTTGGATGGAGCTAAGGTCTTGCTAATGTGGGCACTCCTTCCAAGAGTGCAGAACATCTCCCTTTTCTCAGTCTGTGTGATGCTTGTTCATGTCCTCCACTTTCTATCAATCCTCCACAGAGATTTCTCCCAGATTTATTGGGATTTTCTTCTAGATTTTTTTGACATTATTGACCAATACCCATGGAGTGTGTACTGCCCGTTGGCTGTTCCTTTGCTGTATAACCAGTCCATTCCTTTAATATTCAGGTTTTCTTTTTCATGCCAGACTTAACAAACATCCACAACCAACAACTGGAACTTCTTGAGAAGGGGAGTGACATGGTTAGACCTGTCCTTAGAAATATCACTTTGGAATTGGAGGGAGGAGCCAGAGTTAGGTCCAGGCTGTGGGGTGATGAGGACCTGAACTAGGGTGGTAGCCATGTGAGTGGAGGAGGGAGAGAAGTAGAGGTAAAATAAACAAGGTTTGGAGGATGAGGGACAAGGAAGAGTCAGTGATGACTCTAATGGTGCAAGCTAGAGGATGGTGGTGACCTTAACAGAAATAGAGAAATTCAATAGAGGAGGAAGTTTAGAGGGAAAGATAGTGCATTCTGTTTTAGACATGTTGAATTTGAGGTGTCTATAGGACATCTAGTCACAAATATCCAATAGATAGTTGGTACTGTGGGACTAGATATATGTATCTGCGAGTCATACACAGAGATGCTAGAGCATAAAAGAGATGAGGACTGAGGAAAGAACCTTAGGGAACACTCACAGCTAGGACTTAGATGAATGATGATCTAGCAAATGTGACTGAGAAAGTAAGAGGGAAAATAAGGGAGTAATGTCACAAAAAGCAAGAGAGGAGGGAAGTATCTCACAGCAAGGTATAGTCAGCAGCAGAATACAAACTCCAACAGGTCCTCCCAAGCTCCAAAAGGCTTTGGATGTACTGTATGATATACTGGAGAAGCTCATCTCACCAGGTTGGCCTCACGGTGATACAGTTTTTTCCTTAGCTAAAACATATCCCATCTGCCAATTTATAGAGCAGTTGTGATCTCAGTGGGCAGAGGGAATATTCAATCCAATGAAATCATGAATCTTTGATGTATTGAAATAAGAAGCATTATGTCAGGACTAACAAACTACTGAAAAAAAAGATGCAACAGTCATGCCCTTTTTTTGTGGTACCATGTCAGAAAGAGACCTAAAAGGGGAGGGCCTTCTTTGTAGCCTTAGCTATGGAGGTAGGGCATAAAAATGGAGAGAACAAGAGATTAACAGTGTCTGCAGGTAAATGAAAATAAGGGCCAGGACCAGGCCTTGTCAGACCAGTCAAAGCCATAAACGGGGGAAAGTCATGGTACAAAAAAGCAAATGAAAGGTGGTGGTCCTAGCTGAATCAGCGAAAGAACCAGAAATGATGGGGAGTCCTATACCAGGCCAAAGTTCCCTTGGTCACTTAATGTAACTAGTAGATTCACTCTAGTTAGTTTAAGTTCCCATCATCTCTCACCTGGACTCTTCTGTTTGGCATTTCATGCTCCTCTTCCCTACCTGGCCCCT
>JAQQSK010006967.1:0-14182 GCA_028658325.1 Potorous gilbertii
AGAGACCTTAGATATCATTTTCTTCTCATTTTGCTGAAGAGATAACTGAGACTCAAAGTAACTAAATGATAGTTTCAAAATCCAATAGACAGTCAGTGCTACATTAAATACATTGAAAAAAAATCAAAGAAATATTCAATAATTTTTTACACTTTCAGTACCATTGAGGGGAAACTAGGGGTTTAGGGATGACCTGAATTGCCTTCTTATCTCTATTATTCACTATAAGATCTTGGAAAAGCTATTTTCCTTCTAAAGGTCTGTTTCCTCATTTGTAAAATAAAGATGTTTAACCATGTGATCTCCAAACTTTACAACCTCTGACAAGTCATCACGTTACCCAAATGTGTTTTACTGAGATGCTGCTTAAACGAAATGATTTTCTCTTGTTTCATTGAACAGATGCACCCAGAACCCTGAGGTATCAAAGAACTTTATGGAACTTTTTGCCTTTCCGAATGAGAGCATTTCATTGAGATATTCTGAAGACTGTTTGTACCTAAATATTTACACATCAGCTAATCTGACGAAGAAATCTAACTTACCGGTAAGAAGCCTAGTGCAAGGGTTGACTATGATATGGAATCAATACATGAGTCCTGGTTATCTCTTGTTTCTACAGCACAGGACAACAAGGAAGCAACCCTTGTTTTGGAGGGAGTTAAAATCGATTAACGTCTCCCTTTGGTCAGATCCCCAATAGATAGACTTCATTATCTTAAAAAAAGTTATTTCATTTTATCTGCTTCAGCTCAGTTTTCCTCAACCAGAGCCTAGGACAGGGGTGAGAAGTACACACCTGTACCAAGGAGCAAACAATAAATAGTAAAATAATAAAATAACAAATTAGAAAGATTTTTCTAAATCTAAAATTAAAAGTCTTTTCAGTTGTCTCTAGATCTGTCCCTTGTCCTATCTTTCCACCACATGCTGCTGAAATTTTCCTGTTCCTAGACCTCAGATAAGACCCTGTCACTTTGCTATTATAATGATTAGTCCTAGTAATGAAAACACCTGCCTCCCAGAACCGTGAGGTTCCGACGAAATATCACTTGTGAGCCTATCTTTCCAGCCTTGTGCTGAACCCGTTCAGGTTCTCTTCACAACAGTCCAATTAGTCTTTGAACTTTCCCTTACATATCACCTGCTATCTTCCGTCTCAGTGCCTTTGCACAGGCTATCCCTGATGCCTGGAATGCATTCCTAGCCTATTTCTACCTCTCAGAATCTCCAACTCCCTTCTGAGCTCCATTCAGATGCCATCGCCTCCTAATTGAGCTCATTTGTGATCCCCCAGTTTCTAGTTCTCTTCCAAAACAATTGTCTTCAGCATTTTTATACATATTTTTACATATCTCTACTTAGACATATATGTGTGATCTTGCCTTTCAGAATGTGAATCTCTTAAGTATGGAAACTGGTTTTGTCCTTGTTTCCCCACCACATATATATGTGTAGGCAATTAGACCTACAAAATCAGGTGTATTTTATATAATATATGCTTAATAAATGTTAGTTTATTATTAACTAATAAATGTTAGTTAATTAGCATTAGTTAGTTAACTAACTAATAAATAGTTAGTTGACTGCCTCGTATTTGCAAAGTATCTTCATCCATATGCTTCCCTTTATTAAATGAATGAATGAATGCCTGAATGCATGAAAAAGCATTTCCATACAGTAACATGGGGTCAGAATTTCAGAGCTACTTAAAGGATCACAATCATCATACCACAGGTAATTTAGGATTTAGAAAAGGGAACTAATTGTCTTGTGGTTACTGCTTAAGTTGGTGGTTAAGTTAGACCTAGAAAACAGGTACCTTGATACCTATTCTAGGGATTTTTCTATCATATTATACCTTTTCACTAAAAACAAAGTACTATACAGATCATATGGCCTACAAAGTTTAGACATTCACTTTCTGATGTTCTTTTCAATTCCAGTCTCTTTGATCAAAACTATTTTCTTCCTTATTTCCCAGGTGATAGTGTGGATCCATGGAGGGGTTTTGTTTATGGTTGAGACTTGAACCTATAGTGGACTGGCCCTCTCAACCCTTGAGAATATGGTGGTGGTGTCCATTCAGTACCGTATAGGAATCTTTGGGTTCTTTAGGTAAGATCTGGTATACAGGAATTCAAATGGCACCAAACAAGAATTGTGAGCCTTCTGCTGATGCTGCCGCCCAATGATGATACTCTCCAGCTGTGAATTTTCAGACTGATTCTTATAGAAATGTCTTTGAAAAGCATATATATGTATGTATATATATATATATATATATATATTGACTATATCACCTCATCCCAACAGAGAATATTTCTGTTTGCTGCATTTACTTTTTTAGAAACCAGTATACATATGGATCTATTGTACTGCTTCTATTATACAATCTTCTTGAAGTCACAGGACCTGTGTTAAGTCCCATACCTGTAGCAGTGTGGGCATATAATCAGTGTCAATGTTACTGCTATTCTGTAGTTGTCCATATTTAGCTGGGGGTATCAGTTAATATGTGTCTAATTCATCAATGAGTCTTTAAAGACCCTTTATGTATTCACTCATTCTTTTTGTACCCATTGAGTATCTACTACATAGGAACCACAGAATTCAAACTAAGAAACATTTGTTAAAAACACCTAGTATAATCATGATTCAGGATGAGGAGAGAGAGTTGGGAGGAAGGTAAGAAGATCAGTAATCTTGGATTACTTGGATGAGAGAGATCATGGAGTTAATAGAAGAAATTAGAATACCTGATTGCTGCTCTCATAATACTTATATCTAGAGAAGAAAGGAGGATCTATTCATAGTACCAATGTCATATTCACAGTGCCTATGGCAGCCATGAATATCCTGATACAATTTTGAATCACAAAATGCAACAGACTTTCCACATGGAAGGAAGAACCATAACATTTATTCAGACAACAGAAAGCCAAATCCATCATAATCTAAATACAATAACAATGGAGGGGTTTTTATAAACCAGACTGATGCACATTTTTGATTCAAGTAACTCATCCCCACTCCTAATCTAAATTTCTCTTGGAAGGGTTGCATATTAAATCTAATTGATCATTGACATCTCCATGTGAATATATTTATCATGAATTTTCCTAACAACAGATTTTGATAGGAAGAAGAGGAGAAGTCCTGAGAAAACTGAATTTTAGAAGAAAGTGCATGGAAGTCAATGAGTGTGGGGAAAAAGGAAAAAACGGGGTGTCCAAGGGAAAAAAATCAACTTTTTGGTTTTGCCCAACATTTTTTATAAACCAGACTGATGCACGTTTTTGATTCAAGTAACTCATGCCTTTGTTAACTGCTGTATCTTTTAGAATTTTCATTGAGAAACTAAATTCTCAGATTTATGCCTAACCAACACTGGAAACATGGCCTAAGAAGAAAAAAAAACCTTTAATTCATTTATTATACTCCTAGCCCAGTCAAGATGATTATTCCAGGGCTCTTGAACCATTCCATGAAGAGTCATTTTGGCATCTGGGACAAGTAACATGGAACATGTCTTTAAATCAATATTTTAAGACAAAGAGGAGGGAAGAGAAGAAGACCTTGTGAAGGGAAAGATCTGAGTATACTTATGCCTTTATACTATAAGCATTTATTAAATTCAGACTATGATAAACTGTGATACAAAAAAACAAAAAGATGGACTCTGCCTTCAAAAAGTTTCTATTTTACTGGATGGAAACAAGTTGAATACAGAGACAGAGGTACAACTAGGAAGGCCCTCACTCAATTAAGTAGAAAAACATGGCATAGCTAAAATGGAGTGTGAGGGCCAAGAGGGGAAGTATGCCCTCTGCTAGTATCTTATTTCAGCTGATTTTTAGGTAGATTCTAGGCAGAATTCAAACCTATGATTTTATTAGTAATGGGAACTCCTGATAAGGAAAAAATGTAAATCCTTAATTTCCCTGCAAATTGTAGTCTTAGAGAACTCCTTGAGCATACTGATAAATTAAGTTGCTTGCACAGGGTCACATAGCCAGTGGGTGTCAAGGAAAGAACATCAATCCTGATTTCTCATCTCTAAATCTGGCCTTTCGTACTCTATAGCATGGCTTCTGATTCTATTTTAGCTAATTATTTTAGTAACTAATTGCTAAGGTCATAGTTTTTTTTTTATCCTAATGATGGAAGAGAGGGTGTATCAGCATCATCTAAGTTTCATGCCCTAGAGGAAAGCCATGGTTTTCCTACTCTACTTACAGTTTTGCTCCTGAATTGTAATTTAATTTCTGTCATTGTTCTCTCAGGTTCTGTCACCTTTGATCAAGAATCTCTTCCACAGAGCCATTTTTCAGAGTGGAATTGTGCTTGTAAAATATCTGTTCAGTCACAATGTCAAACCAATTGCTGAGGTAGGCCCTTGCATTATATGCCATTCCAAACACTTGACTGCATTTAAATACTTGAAGTGATCAAAGTTGGAGTGAGATATACAAATTTAGAGAATCCACTCCAAATCTTCACATGTACTACTTGAGCCCAACCTGTGGCAGAGCATTCTGAGACTGTATTGTTCTGCTCAGCCACATCTGTTGTCTGTGGGCACACTGTAACTTGACTCTAATATAGTGGTGTCACTTTGGTTCTCTTTAAGAACAAAGGACAACAAAAGAAAGGGAAAGCTGGAAGGAATGGGAGAAGTCATGTATTTTAACCACTTCATTTTCCTTCATAATGATGACTTTGAGTGAGGAAATGACATCCCCATGTCATGTAGGAAGCAAGGGGTAGAGCCAGGATTTGAACCAAAATCCTCTGACTTTAAATTCTATACAATCTTGCCACACATCCTGGCATATAATGCTTTGGCTATAACTCTTCTACCCCATGGGCTCATAGGAAAAAATTGTTCCCTTTTATATGTTGTTACAGAAAATTGCAGTTATTGCTGCATGTAAAACAACCACTTCAGCCATCCTAGTTCAGTGTCTGAGACAGAAGACAGAAAATGAGATTCTGAATGTAACTGAGGAGTTGGTAGGTGATGTTGGAATCCTTACCTCTTAACCTTTGACAACTTTCATTGCATATGGTCACTTCAGTCACACAAATAGTTTGTGGGACCTAGAATAACTTGTATATTTGCTACAATACTCTACTGGTACATGTGGGGCCAGTTTATCAAAAATAACTGAAGAATCTTGGGAGAATCCAGAGATTGAAGAGATATAGAAAACAAGGGTCAGGCATGTTCAAAATGCAATTATGGGACTCTTACTGCATGAGACATAATTTACACCCAGGGCAATCTTTATTTTAGGCTCATCAAATAGATAAAGTTTTCTTCTTTCCTTCACTTGGTCTCTTAGAATGGAGACCAGGTATTATATGGGGTAGTGATGGGCTATGAAAGATTAGACTTATTCAACAAGTTGAGAAAAGAATGTGACCATTCATTTCTAGGACAGTTGATCTCACCTGTATTTTCTCCCAAATGTCTATGATGTGTTAAGTGAAAGTAGGAGGGTAGTGGTTCTAAGCATGAATCCTTAGAGGCCTTAGTACTTTCTTTGTGGCTCTCAAAGTTTGACTTTGCCAGAGAGATCATGAGCTCTGTGCATTTCTTTCATGAGCACCTTCTTGAGAGTACCATGAGAATTAAAGTGTTATCAAGGAAATTTGGAGGATCAGCTCTATGTGGGAAATTTTTTTCATTCAATCTCCTTTTCTTTGATTTGACAGAAATTATTCCAGTTGGATTTCACAGGAGATCCCACACAGGTAAGTTATTTTTATTATTTTAGTGTTAACTCTTGATTCCTTTACGTTAGTCAATTGGTCAGTTAGTAAACATGAGAAGCATTGTGATAAGTGATAGAATTCTAGGGGCTAACTTCTACATAAGTACAGAAAAGTATAGAAAAGGCAATCATCTCAGAATGGAATAATTCAATGTCATATTTTATAATAGGACCTCATTATAATATTGGAACAAAATTACACATAGCTGAAAATTTCTCAACAGAAATCTGTGACTGACCTTTTCAGTTTCAGAGTAGCTTCTATACCAAGGACTCTTTCTTTTGTAACTGCTCTTTTTTTTATTAATTTACTTAAGTTTTCAACATTAATTTCCACAAGATTTTCAGTTCCAAATTTTCTCCCCATTTCTCCCCTCCCCCCACCTCAAAACTCCTAGTATTCTAATTACTCCTATAACCAATCACTCCTCCCTTCTAACATCCTTCCCTTCCCTTATCCCCATCTTCTCTTTTGTCCTGTAGGGAACGAAAAATTTCTATATTCCATTACCTGTATTTCTTATTTCCCAGTTGTATTCAAGAACAATACTCAACAGTTGTTCATAAAACTTTGAGTTCCAACTTCTCTTCATCCCTCTCTCCCCACCCAATCCCTTTGGGAAGGCAAACAATTCAGTATAGGCCACATCTGTGTAATTTTGTGAATGACTTCCATAACAGTCATGTTGTGCAAGACTAACTATATTTCCCTCCATCCTATACTGCCCCCCATTTCTTCTATTCTCTATTTGACCTTATCCCTCCTCAAGAGTGTTGACTTCTAATTGCTCCCTCCTCCCATTGCCCTCCCTTGCATCATGATCCCCACCCTGCTTATCCCCTTCTCCCCCACTTTCCTGTATCGTAAGATAGGTTTTCATACTAAAATGAGTGTGCATTTTATTCCTTCCTTGAGTCGAATGTGATGAGAGTAAGTTTCATGTTTTTTCTCACCTCCCCCCTTTTCCCTTCCACTTGCCTCTTTTATGAGAGAGAATTTGTCGAGTTCCATTTCTCTCTTTCTCCTCCCAACATATTCCTCTCTCACCCTTCAATTTCATTTTTTTAAAGATATGATCCCTTCTATTAATCTCACCCTGTGCTCTCTCTCTCTGTATGTGTGTGTGTGTGTGTGTGTGTGTGTGTGTATGCGTGTAATTCTACCAACTATCCAAATACTGAAAAAAGTTTCAAGGGTTACAAATATTGTCTTTCCATGTAGGAACATAAACAGTTCAATTTTAGTAAATCCCTTATGATTTCTCTTTCCTGTTTACCTTTTCATGCTTCTCTTGATTCTTGGGTTTGAAAGTCAAATTTTATTTTCAGCTCTGGTCTTCTCATCAAAAATACTTGAAAGTACTCTATTTCATTGAAAGATCATTTTTCCCCCTGAAGTATTATGCTCAGTTTTGCTGGGTAGATGGTTCTTGGTTTTAGTCCTGGCTCCTTTGACTTCTGGAATATCATATTACACGACCTTTGATCTCTTAATGTAGAAGCTACTGGATCTTGTGTTATCCTGTTTATATTTCCACAATACTGGAATTGTTTCTTTCTAGCTGCTTCTAATACTTTCTTCTTGACCTGGGAACTCTGAAATTGTGCTATAATGTTCTTAGGAGTTTCTCTTTTTGGATCTCTTTCAGGAGGTGATTGGTGGATTCTTTCAGTATTATACCTCCTGGTTCTAGAATATCAGAGCAATTTTCCTTGATAATTTCATGAAAGATGATATCTAGGCTCTTTTTTTGATCATGGTGTTCAGGTAGTCCAATATTTTTTAAATTGTCTCTCCTAGATGTATTTTCCAGGTCAGTTGTTTTTCCAATGAGATATTTCATGTTATCTTCCATTTTTTCATCCATTTGGGTTTGTTTTGTGATTTCTTGGTCTCTCATAAAGTCATTACCCTCCACCTGTTCCATTCTAATTTTGAAAGAACTATTTTCTTCAGTGAACTTTTGAACCTCCTTTTCCATTTGGCTAATTCTGCTTTTGAAAGCCTTCTTCTCCTCGTTGGCTTTTTGAACCTCTTTTGCCAATTGAGTTAGTCTATTTTTAAAGATGTTATTTTCTTCAGCATTTTTGGGTCTCCTTTAGCAAGATGTTGACTTGTTTTTCATGATTTTTTTGCATCTCTCTTATTTCTCTTTCCAATTTTTCCTCCACTTCTTCTACTTGATTTTCAAAATCCTTTTATAGCTCTTCCATGACCTGAGACTATTGAATATTTATTTTGGATGTTTGGGATACAGAAGCTTTTACTTTTATGTCTTTCCCTGATGGTAACCATTGTTCTTCCTCATCTGAAAGAATGGGAGAAGATAGCTGTTCACCAAGATAGTAACCTTCTGTAGTCTTATTTTTCCCCCCTTTTATAGGCATTTTCCCAAGCAGTTACTTGACTTTTTGGGTCCTTTTTCAAGAGTGGGCAATACTCTGGGGGTCTGTAAGATCTCATTTCCTCCAAGGTGGTACAATCAAGTGTGTACGCTGATCTGGGAGCAGAGAGAGATTTTTGTGCCCAGAATCTTAGTAGAGTTTCCTCTTTAGAACCACCTCACCTCCAGTTCTGCCAAGACAGCACTGGGGGCTGAGATTCAAATAAGCTGCAGGGACAGGGCTGCCATTCAGTGTGAGTTAAAAATCCACTGCTCAAATCCCCCTGGCATATTAGATCGGGGTCAGGGCCTCTGCGCAGGGCTGATGTAAGAGTGAGCTGATCAGTGCCCCAGGGGTTTTACGATCCAACAATGGATGAGGGCTGCTGTAGGTGCTGCTGTGGAAGCTATTGTAGTCTGCCTGAGTTCAGAGCTATGGGAAGGCCCTTCCAAGCTGAAAAAAACCCTGTCACTGACCTTTGGCACCTGTGGGTTGAGGGATGTATGAACTGCTGCTACTGGGGTTAGGAATTACATTCCTGAGGTCTGCTCATGACTTCCTTTCAAAGCCATGCCACGTGGCCAAGGCTAGGCTGGGCTCTGCTCCACATCCTGTGCGACAGACATTTTCTGTCGACCTTCCAGGTTACCCTGGGCTGGAACTCTCCTCCACTCTGTTGTTCTGTAGCTTCTGCTGCTCTAGAATTTTTCGAGAGTCTTTCTTTACAGGTATTTTATGGGTTGTGGGGTAAGAGTCAGTATATGTGTGTCTTTCTACTCTTGGCTCTGGCTTCTATACCAAGAATTCTTGATTTGATATGAAGTGATGCATGTGTGTGTGTGTGTGTGTGTGTGTGTGTGTGTGTGTGTGTGTATTTCATTGACTCCTTTGGCTATTAGAAGGGGTTTTAATGTTTTAAAAGTGTAAAATACATAAAATTATAAATAAAATCAATTGTGTTGAAAAACAATTATCAAAACATATTTTTAAAAACAGCCAAAATTCACAGATTCCAGGTTAAAAAACCTTATTAATAGTATGTATAACTTTTCCCCTACCATCCTAAAATCTATGTCAACATAGTTCTGTAGACGAAGATGCCAGAAGTAAACTTTTCTTTCATTTATGTCAGAGTATTTGAAGTAAAAAAAATAAAAACAATACTCTAGCCTAGACAAATGTTTTTGTCATGTAAATGGTGCCCTCAATGCTCCCAGAGATGAGACTAAGGTTCTAGGAAATTATGGCTATTCTTACCAATCTTTACCACCTTTTGCATAACATATGAAAATAACTGAAATTGCACTAAGAGGCTTTTACTGTGGGCTAATTATTAGGTGGAAAACTACCTGGGGTTGACTGGTCATTTGAAATTCCAATGCTTTTGGCCTCATTTCATTAGTAATTAGGCATTCCCTAGCTCTACCTTTCTCTGTCATCTTTACTGCAAAGTTATTTGTCTTCAAATAACTTTGTTATTTGAAGCCTCGATTTCCTCAACTATAAAAGAATTTGATGGAGAATTCCTTACTCTATAGATGAACATGAAAGTTTCTTAAGGACAGCGTTGTTTGGGTTGTAAGTTTGGAATCCAACTATTACTAGCATTTAGTTCTGGAAATGTCCATAAATTAGAATGTTTGTTGATTGTGGTGCTTGGACTAAGCTATTCCAAAAGTTCCTTCTAACTTTAACCTCAGTGTTCTTATCTGTGTGAAAATGCAATATAATAGTCCTTTCACTGTCAGAACCAAAAGTAGTAATAGATGTTTATGTGAGTTATAAATGAGAAAGTGCTATACTTATACCATGGACAATTTTATTAATAGTTTCAAAGAATCATGGAATATAAGCATTGGAAGGACTCTTACTAGCTCTCAGCTAGTTCAACTCATACCTGAAAGGATTCATTCGCCATAACAACATACCTGACAAGTGATCATCTAAGGTCTTCTTGAGGACCTCTTGTAAGAGGGAAATCACTACTACCCAAGGAAGTCCAGTCTAATTTTTGTTGTTACTGTTGTTGCTATTGCTTTTGTTGAGCTCGACTCTTTGTGTCCTGGTCTGGAGCTCTATTTACTGTGCCACCTAGATGCGCATATAGTAGCTGTGTTGAGGTAGTTGATGAGTTGTCACATAGGTAAGTAATTTGATTTTTTTTAGTTTGATTCTATAGACCACCTCCAGGAGCAGTAAGTAGAAGCAGTAAAGGCTTAATCTAAAAAGAAAATTCCATAACAATTAAAACTTTAAACACACAGTAAATTGCCTAATTTGGTACATTATAGAAAGAATTCTACTTCAGGTTTAGGTTGGAATAGACAACCTCTACACTTTCATAATTCTGACTCTAACATTTTGAAATTCTGTGATGGAATGAAAAAGCCAGACAAGCAAAATACAATGAGTGCTAAAAAGTCAATCAAATTTAAGGTGATATGTGTGTATATGTGTGTGTATGTGCATGTTCATAAACATCCACTAATCCATACATACACACATTTGTATAACACACATATACACATAGAAAACATCATTTCTATATGTGGATCTATAATATATGTGTGTATGTGTGTGTGTGTGTATATATACACACACACATAAACACATACCCATAAATACATGTGTATTTATACATCTCCATATCCTGTCTGAGTGTGTATGTTTATATGTATTTATATTCATATGTGTATAATTTATATATTTCTATGTGCATGTCTTATGGTACAAACTCACAGTTCGGTTTTGATTACTTCATATTTCTGTGAGGTATATACTAGAAGGTAATATGTGTGTAAATATGTGTGGGGATATGTGCATATATGTGCTTATACACATATATGTATGCATGTATCTATGTAAATGCAAACATACACCTTCCATAAATACACGTTTTGTATCTTACACACATACATGTGTAAAACAACACATTTTTCTATGTGTATCTACAATATGTATATATTTACCTATATGTACTCATATGTCTACATATATGACTATGTAACTCTATATGAGCTTATACACATATGTGTTTAATCAATATATTTCTACGTGCATGTGTTATGATAGTGGCTCACAATTTTTTTTATTACTTCGTAATTCTGAGACATACATATTAAAAGTACCTTCCCATCTTACAGATAAAGAAATTGAGATTTAGAGATGGTAAAGTATTTGTTCAGTCGTTTGGTCATAAATACTAGAGCCATGGATTAAACTTTGGATTTCTGGTTCCTTGTTCAGTTTTTTTCATAGTTAAATAAATGCAAAGTGATTTTCCAAAAGGAAGACATCTGTATGAGTTAGAATAATCTAGGGAAGGTTACTCAAGAAAGTGGCACTTAAGCTTGGTCTCAAAAAGATGAGGAAACAACATTTTCCATTCAATAATTTTTTTCCCCAAGATAATCCTTCTCAACATATTTGTTTTTATACAGTAATGACTTCCTAGATTTTTGACCATACAATAATTATCTTTCTGATTTTCTCATCCATTGTACTGAAATCAATTGTAAGAACATCAGATGTAACTGATTTAAAAGTACCAAATCAATGCGGATGTATAGACAATGATCAAAACTATCCATGCAATTCAGACAACCAGAGCAAAGTTTCAGGTCCTTTATCCAGATGATCTTACAAGAGGGTGAGGAGATGGTCTCCCTACATAAGATACATAAAATTGACATAAAAATGATTTCATTCTGGGTTGAGGAAAAACATCCTAGCTATATTACTATTCTTTTTCTTCCAGAAATTTGTATCCCTACCTACAATTGTGGATGGAGTATTTTTCCCCAAAAGTCCGAAAGAGCTCCTGGATGAAAAGCAACCTGGTGGCATTTCCCTCATTATGGGAATCACACAAGAAGAATTTGTCTGGTTTTATCCAATGGTAAGAGCATTATGTTTCTTCTAGAATCTTGTATTCTTCTCTTTTCCTCTCTAGGACCAGAAATTTGTCATTGGTTAAGCTGAGAAATGGTTTCATTCAGTGTGCTGGGCATCCTCTGATGTTGATTCTGAGTTAACAACCCTACACTTATCTCCCTCAGGACAGGACTCTAGTTCTAAAGAATTGTATTAGGCAGTTAAATTGTTACAGAAGTGAAACTGATGTTTAGCACTATCCTATTCAAAGAATCTGAGAACATTAGAGCTGGAAGGCACAGAGTCAAAATCTCTCATTTCCCAGATGACAAAACTAAGGCCCAAGAAAGGGAAGAGATTGCCTCAGGTTGATGCATTGTGTTAATTTGAGAACAGGGATTAGAGTCCAGATCTCCCATTTTGTATCCCACCTCATGACCCACAAAGTGCATTATGTCCTTGTTCTCCCTAGATATTCCTTCAGATTAAAACTGGAAATGTTTTACATGAAATCCTGGATTTAACCCTTCTGATTTCCCTCAATGTGGAGGCACTACAATACTATGGGAACAGTATGAGAGTTCAGATCTGCAGACACGGGTTTGAATGTTGCTTCTGTCACAAATTTTTATGTGACCATGTGTATATCTCTTAATACTCTTTGGTGAACTTCAATTTCCATATCTGTAAAATGAATTGGTTGGACTACTTTATGGAGCTATTCAGCCCTAAATCTTGTGATAAATTGACTCACTGGGACATAAATGTTGCTATTCTTGTGTTAATGGCTCAAGGTTTCTTCTAATAATTGGACCTACTTTCCAAAAGGTGACATCCAAGAAAACTGATGGAATGTGGCTTTAGTATCAGTAAGCTGTCCTTCAAGCTTATTGTTGTGTTAGGAAGCTAGATGCTACCCATTGACTGACCCTCTGGGCACCATGGGAATCCCAGTTCTGTCTTCCTGGAAGAAATGGTGCAAACGATGTTTTTAAGAGTTGAAAAAAAATGATCTTTTTCTTGTCTTTTTAACTGTGTGGTTTTCTGCTCTATTTAGTGAACCATATTAATCCATTGAACTAACCCTACTCATTAGAGAAATTTACTTCAAAATTGAAGGTAAAATAAAAACATTTTGCTCATTTGTATAACATAGTTTTAATTTCTCTCATTAACCATTAATGCTTTATAAGAATCTTGGTTCTTTTCTCTTTTCAAGCAATGAGGTATCCTCTGTCAGAGAATGGATTGGACCAAGAGACAGCAACAGCACTATTATGGGACTCATATCCACTTGTTGTAAGGAATTTAGAGACAAAGAATAATATCTTGGAGGAATTTAAAGTATAGAAGACCAAAGTTAAAAAAAATTTAGTCATAATTTTTTTTTACTAAGATATGTTTTGTTGCTTTGAAGGGAGGAAAGTGAGGCAATTGAGGTTAAATTATTTGATTAAGGTCACAAAGTTTGCAAGTGTCAAGTATCTGAGGCTGAATTTAAACTCATTTCCTCCTGATTCCAGAGCCAGGGCTCTATTGACTGCACAGTATAGCTGCGCCCCACCCCCGCAAAAGCCTTCATTTTATGGATGGAGAAACTGAGGCCAAGAGGAGGGAATCAGTTTCCCAAAGGTCACACATTTAGCCATGGACAGATCTGGGACTTATACCCAGGTGTCTTTTTGTCCATTCCAGTGTGATTCCTATAGCACTACTATTCTCTCCATCTCAAGGTAGACACCAAGTACTCAAAGTAGTTTAACTGACGGATATGCTTTTGGTTAGAAAACTGAAATCTTTGTGGGTTCTTTTGTATTTGTTTTCCTTCTTTTTTTAATTTGTTTTCAACATTCATTTCCACAAAATTTTGCGTTCCAAATTTTGTCCCCACCTCTCCACTTCCCTCCACCTCAAACTCCTAGCATTCTAAATACTCCTATAACCAATCAGTCCCCCCTTCTAAAAATCCTCCCTTCCCTTATCCCCATCTTCTCTTTTGTCCTGTAGGGCAAGATAAATTTCTATATCCCATTATCTATACTTCTAATTTCCCAGTTGTATGCAAGAACAATACTCAACAGTTGTTTCTAAAATTTTGAGTTCCAACCTCTCTTCCTCCCTCCCTCCCTACCCATCCCCATTGG
>JAQQSK010006968.1:0-14181 GCA_028658325.1 Potorous gilbertii
AGATTGGTGATATGGGTAATTAGAATGTCCAGTGTATGGGGGAGGGGAGAGGGAACAAATGGGGAGAAAATTTTGGAACCCAAAATCTTGTGAAAATGAATGTAAAAAGTTAAATAAATTTATTAAAAAAAAAAAAAGAAAAAAAGAAATTGGCACTTCAGGTATTTTGCAACAGAAGTGATGCGTGTATGCTAGAATTTTATGTTTGTTACTCTTAGTAATGATGACTTACCGGTCTAAGTATATAACTTCTTTGCTTTCAGAGTTATCTGGAAATGTAATTAAGAGCAAAACTTTTGAAATAATAGCCAATGACAAAAGAGATGTGAAATATTTACCTTAAATTTTGTTCTACATAGAGAAAAGGAGGCATGCCAGGTAATAGTGACAATTTAGCATTCTCAAAGATCTCTTCTTTTTCAATCCTGTTATATGTATTGCTTGGATTTTTATCCACTTTCCAGTGCTTCTGAACAGGGAACACTAATACAAAACCGATTCACATGCCCTCCAAATTTGACCTTCTCCATCGTAGGTCTATTTAACATTCAGGCTCCAAACAGAAATATTAAGGGTCGTTTTTGGGTAGGTAAGAACAAATTGGTAATGACTTTTGCCTTATTAAAGTATATCTTTATTAGAAAAATTCTGAAAAGAAAGCATCCTAAAAAGAGAGAAACAATGACACCTCAAACCAAGAATGAGATCCTCTGTGGGCCTCAATTTCCTAATCTATCAAACAAGAGCATTCAACTAAATCTTCTCTAAGGTCTCTTCTATCTATGATTTGTGATGTGATCCTATAAGTATGATCCCTGTCATTTGACAAGACACTGTATAATTTTGAGGTTTCTCTGTAATTTGTGGCATAAATAAATCTTGTTTCCTAGATTCTGTCCTTTGTTCTCTTCTCCTTTCTCCCTATACTCTGTTGCTAACCTCATCAGTTTCCAGGCTTATATGTTATTTCAATGCAGAAGGCTCAGAAGTGCATAGCTCCAATGTTAGTTTTCTTCCTGAACCTCAGTTACTGGTCACCATTTCCTATTGGGAATCTTAAATTAGGTGTCCCTGCTCACATTTGTGAGTCCACGTGTCCCAATCAGAACCCCTTATCTTTTCATCAAACATTTCTTCTTTTGAATCTTTCCTAGGCTGTAGATGGCACCACCATCATTCTGGCCTCCAAAGTTCATTAAATGCTGTTATTTCTATTTTACAACATCTTTTCCTCTTGACAACCTTTCTCTCCAATCAATCAACAACCACTATTTCTGCCTTAGATTATTTCCACATTCCTCTCATTAGTTATTATGCTTCTAGTCTCTCCCCATTTCAGTGCATCTTCCACATTGCTCTTTAAGTGATTTTCCTTAAGTGACGATTTGATTGTTCCTCTCCATAGTTCAGTCTAGTGACTCCCTATCATCTCTAGGATGACGTACAGACTCCTCTCTTTAGTCTTTAACACCCTGTGCAACATTTCTCCAACTTTTAAAACCCCATTCTGTACCATGTAATCCAATAAAACTAGCTTTTTGTTTTCCCTGTTCCTTATGCAACATTCCTTGAAAGTAGAACTAGTGATTGTGAGGAATATGCCTCTACTTGGGTGTCAGAGGGAATTAGAGAGCAAGAGAAAAAAGGTATTTTTCTGGAATCATTTCAGTGTAAGGATGTTCATAGGTGAGAAGAGGAGGTAAGACTCTTCCAGTCATTGAAAGCATAGAACTTGGGACCCCTGGCTGCACACTAGAACTAGATTTGGAAAAGGAGATAGATTGGTATAGTGGAAAAATGCTCAATTTGGAGTCAGTGAACTTGAGTTCAAATTCTATTATTGCCACTTATTACCTGTGTGACCTTGGACATTTCCCTTTAGTAATAAAATTAGAAGTCATGGAGAGGTTACTGATTGCTGCAAGAGACAGAAGACCCACATTGACACTGAGAGTGAAATTACAAATCCAAGAAAGGTTCCTACTGGGAGAAAACCAAAGCTGCAATTAAGCAGCATAACTTGTAGGGTTAAAAAAAAACAATATCTGAAGGGATGTATTTTTCTTCTTTTTAACCACACCTGCACAACATGAATCCTAATCATTGTCACTAACAAAAATAAGGGTCAATTTTAGAAAGTAAGGAGTAATTAAGCACACAACTTTATTGAAGTTCTGTTCTGTTCCTAAATCATGGGATGAAAGAAATGAATCCCCATAAGTTGAAAAGTTGTACTTGGCTAAATATGGTGGCACAAGTCTTCAATCCCTGTTTGGGGGAGGCAAAGGGCGAGTAGTCCTTTTATTTGGGCATTCCTGAGTGGTGATTAGACTAAAGATCATATTTTTAGTTTTCCATAGATACTTTGATATGATTTTGAATTCCAAATTTTCTCCCCATTTCTCTCCTCTTCCC
The DNA here is from genome assembly GCA_028658325.1 of Potorous gilbertii. NCBI lineage: Eukaryota > Metazoa > Chordata > Mammalia > Diprotodontia > Potoroidae > Potorous > Potorous gilbertii. Next base: position 2,416 of record JAQQSK010006968.1, read on the forward strand.
ATTCCAAGATAGCATGCATTATGATTACCACTCCCCTCAATCTTCCTTCCCTTCTGTTACACCCCTCCCTTCTTTTATGCTCATCCCCTCTGTTTTCTTCTAGGTCAAGATATATTTCCATAGCCCATTGGCAGAATATTGTATTTCCCAGTTGCACGTAAAATCAATTTTTAAAAATCATTTTTAAAACTTTGAGCTCCAACTTCTCTCCCTTCCCTCCTCTCCACCCATCCCCACTGAAATGGCAAATAATTCAATAAAGGTTATATATGTGTACTTGTGCAAACACTTCCATAAGAGTTATATTGTAAAAGACTAACTATATTAACTTCTATCCTATTCTGCAGCTCATTTATTTATTCTATTCACTTTTTCGACCCTATCCTTCCTCAAAAGTGTTTACTTCTAATTACCTGCTCCTCCCAGTTGCCCTCCTGTCTATCACCACCAACCCCTGCTTATCCCTTTCCTGTCTATTTTCATATAATGTAACATAGATTTTTGTACCAACTTGATGTTATTCCCTCCTTAAGCCAAATGTGATGACAGTAAGGTTCACTCTTTCCCTCTTACCTCCCCTCCACTTTTCCCTCCTTTCAAAAAACTTTTTCTTGCCTCTTTTATGTGAGATAATTTGCCCCATTCTACTCCTCCCTTTCTCCTCCCAATGTTTTCCTCTCTCACTTATTAATTTTTCTTTTTTAGATATCATCCCTACCTCTTCAACTCACTCTGTTCCCTCCGTCTATATTATGTAATCCTTCCAACTATCTTAATATTGAGAAAAGTCTCAAGAATCACAAATATGATCCTTCCATGTAGGAATGTAAGCACTTCAACTTTAGTAAGTCCATGATGGTTTCTCTTTCCTATTTACCTTTTCATTTTTCTCTTGATTCTTGTGTTTGTAAATGAAATTTTCTATTCATCTCTGGCCGTTTCAACAAGAATCACTGAAAGTTCACTATTTCATTGAATAATCATTTTTTCCTCTGAAAGATTACTGGGTTTTTCTGGGTAGGTGATTCTTGGTTTTAATTCTAGCTCTTTTGCTTTCTGGAATATCATATTCCAAGCCTTTTGATCTCTTAACATAGAAGCTACTAGATCTTCTGTTGTCCTGAGTGTATTTCAATAATACTCAAATTGTTTCTTTTTGGTTGGTTGCAATATTTTCTCCTTGACAAGAGTTTTTGGAATTTGACTACAATATTCCTAGGAGTTTTCCTTTTGGGATCTCTTTCAGGAGGCCATCACTGGATTCTCTTCATAACTATTTTTCCCTCTTGTTCTAGAATATCAAGGCAGGTTTCCTGGATAGTTTCTTGAAAGGTGATGTCTGGGCTCTTTTTTTGATCATGGCTTTCAGGTAGTCCCATAATTTTTAAATTGTTTCTCCCGAATCTATTTTCCAGGTCAGTTGTTTTCCAGTGATATCTTTCACATTGTCTTCTATTTTCTTTTCATTCCTTTGGCTTTGTTTTATAATTTCTTAATTTTTCAAAAAGTAATTAGCTTCCATCTGCTCTGTTCTAGAGGACCTCCTTTTCCATGTGATCAATTCTGTTTTTTAGAGCATTCTTCTCCTTATTGGCTGTTTAGATGTCTTTTCCCATTTGGGTTAATCTATTTTTTAAAGTGTTACCTTCTTCCGAATTTTCTGGGTCTCCTGTAGCAAACAGTTGACTCATTTTCCATGATTTTCTTGCATCACTCTCATTTCTCTTTCCAATTTTTTCTCCTCTTCTCTTACTTGATATTCAAAATCCTTTTTGAGCTCTTCCATGGCCTGAGACCAATTCATATTTTTCTTGGGGACTTTGGATGGAGGAGATTTGGCTTTGTTGTTTTCTTCTGTTTGTTTACTTTTGTGTTCCTTGTCACCACAGTAAGATTCTATAGTTTGATTCTTTTTCTGGATTTTGCTCATTTTCCTAAATATATACTTGAATTTTGAGCTCCTTATCAAGGTAGTTTTCTGTTTCTGGTTGGGTTTTTGGGTGTGTACTGTCACCTGCTCAATCCCCAACAATCTGTGGGTCTAGAGCTCCAGAAAGAGTCACTGCCACTGCAGCTTCCACTGCCCATGCTGCTGCTGCTATGGGCTCTTTCTCCACAGGCTTCTGACCCCTCCACTACCCTCAGACTTGGACTTGGGACTGACAACTCTACTCTCCCACACAGGTGCTACAGGTTTTAACCATTGACCTTCCAATTTGTCCTTTGTGTTTTGGGTTCTTGAGGTCTGGAAACTAACACAGATCCCTGAGAGTCAGTCCCTCCTGCTTAGATCTCATCTGTTTCACACTGAACTGTGCTCTGCTCCCATCATTGTGTGATAAGCACCCTTCCAGGTGATCTTGGGCCTGAGATTTACTTCACTCCATAATTCTATGGGATCTGCAGCTCCAGAATTTGTGTAGAGTCATTTTTACAGATATTTGGCTGGATTTCAGGGGCGAGAACAAGGAAGTCTGTGCTGTTACTCTTCCATCTTGGCTCCTCCCCCCTCAATTTATTCATTGCTAAATTGATTTTTTCTTCTGTGCTATGAAATTTTAATAGTACAAAGACTTTCTCCTTGTGAAGAACTGTTTTCTAGGACCTCGGGAATATGCATTTTCTTTTTCCCCAATAGGATCTAACCTGTGTTCTGTATTCCAATCATTTGGAAATGTGAAACTATAAAACAATATTTCTGTTATTATGTTACTTGAGGGTCATGTACAACTCAACAAGGAAAGTACACATCATGAGACATAAGACAGAAAGTACTTTCTCCTTCCCAGTTAGCTCAAAGGCATAAGAGAAGAGTCTAAAAAAAATCTCATTTTCCTTCTAGAGAAAAATATTTAAGTTTTAATAACATGGCTGAAAAAAAATGCTAAAATAATTGAGACTATCATAAAAATAAGAGCGTATAGAGGAGATATCAATAGAATTTATATATTTTATTTTATTTAATGGCATATAGATTTTTGATTATTGAGAGGTAATGTTGTGTCGTGGATGGGTGGCTGGCCTCGAAGTCAGAAAGACCTGCTTTTGAATCCTGTAACATAGAGGTAACAGTTATTTGTCTCCTATGAGGCTCAGTTTCCTGTTCTATAAAATTGGAGTATTAATAGTATATGCTTCATGAAATGATTGTAGAGATAAAATTTGTTAATGTATATAAAGTGTTATACAAATGTGAATTATATTACTTAGTGAAGCTTAATAATTTTTGAAATAGCATTTTTATCCTTTCTTGTTTTGTAACCCAGAATTATTATTACAATTTATGTGATTTTTCTTAATTTATCCTGATTAACCATGGATGAAATGACCAAGATTGTACCTGAGACCTATTTGTGTATTGCCTTATGAGAGACAGGGAAAACCTAGGGAAAGAAATCTAGGTTTATTGTCATGTTCTGTAGATCCTAGTTTCAGGTACTGCCAGGATTAAGTAGTGGATTCTAGCTACACCGTAGGGCCCTGGAGAGCAGGGATTTCCTTTAGAAAACATGAGAAAGTACTCTGAAACAAAGAATATATCAGTATTGTTGATTTTAGGGAATAATAAAAGGGAATTAAAGGGACAGCTTAGAGTCGTAATGAAAATCACTGAATGGCAAGCACCAAGTACTTTTTTTTCTTCTCAGCCTTCTAGTGACTAGTAGAAAATTGTGCACATGGGAGATACTTAGTGCATTGCTCCTGTTGAACCAGTGTAGAGTCTTTTAACCAGCCATCACTTTACTCTTGTCTATTTTTTAGCTCAATAATTGTTCCACTTACCTTCTCTATTTTGTCACCAAGTTTATCTTACTTTTTTTGATGGTTATGGTTTTTAAGGTTCTATTCCCTAGTCCTCCTTGATCTCTCCCAGTACTCTTTAATCCTTTTAGAGCTTTCTTAAATGTGCTTCAGCTTATTATCCATAAATCCCAAATTAGCATCCTGGTATTTAATTGGCAAATTGTTCTCCATTTTTATTCAGTTTCTGACAAATTTCACCAAATTTCTCCTCCTCAGATAACATCGATTTCTAAAACCTTTCCAAATCACCTAGGTTATCTTCTTCTTAGTTGCAATACTAACATTTTTCACAGTACAGGTAAAAATTTTTACACTTTGGAGAGATGGAGTTCATTTTACATTTTTATATTGTAATTTGTATTTAGCAAATAGAGGTAGCTTTGAGTCCAGCATTTGATGTCAGTTAAGTACAATATTCAGAAACATCACAGTGTAAAAGGAGTACTAGTTTTGGAATCAGAGGATCTGAGTTTGAATTCTAGCTCTGTTATGTGCCACCAGTGTTATCCCTGGCAGTCAGGGTTCATCACTTTTAGCCCCCAAATTTCTTCACAATAAAATATGAATACATTGAATTATATATTTCTAATATCTTTGCCATTTCTAAACTGTATGAATGTGGGGTTGATAAAAAATATTTCTTGGCTTATTTTTATATTTTGTGTGTTTTAAAAAAATACCCCTTAAATCAAAGGTCTATTTCCGTCTTTAGTTCAGTTTCTCAAATGTGTTCAATTTCATATTGAAAAAACCACCCCCATAAAAAAATACACTTTGGTTAGTTAAAACCAATATACACTATACTTAAGTTATTGATTTTTAAATAAAATTTCAGGGATGAAGAAAAAGTGAGAATATATTTTGACACCGAGTGTGAAATGTACAACAGCATAAGAAAACATATTCTATTGTTCAGTGCTCTCATACACTCCTTACCAGTGTCCCAGTGAACTTGCACCAGTTAGAATAGTCGTTTGTTTATACCTTTTCAACTTAAAAGTAGAATTTGAGCAAATGAAGATCTTGTTTCTCTCTGCAGTAAATGAACATTGATTTTACAAAACAACAACAACAACAACAGCAACAACAAACACCCCAAAAACAAAAACAAACCTGTTCATTTATTGATTCTTTTGGTTTGTCTCTTAGAACAAAATATTTGCTAAAATCCTACTTTGAGTTAAGCAGTCATTTATACTGGAAACAATGTTGAGAGAATATTGGATTTTGTTCTTTTGTAGATAGTAGTGCCAGGTAGAAGTCAGAAGTTAGACATAATTAGAGGGAAGGAAAAGTAATCATTTGAATGTAGTGAGATCACAAGCCAGTAGATTTTGATTATATTTACAGGTGAACTACCTGCCCTGGGGAAGCTAGGTGGTGAAGGAGATAGAATGCTGGGCCTGGAGTCAAGAAGACTCATCTTCCTGAGTTCAAATCTGACCTCAGATACTTGTGTGACTCTGGGCAAGTCACTTAATTCTGTTTGTGTCAGTTTTCTCCGGGATAAAATTAATGGAAGGAGGAAATGGCAAGCCATGCCTTTATCTTTTTCTTTTTGGTGGGAGGGCATTTATTTATTTTAGTGTTCAACATTTATTTCCACAAGATTTTGATTTTTGAATTTTCTCCCCATCTCTCCCCTTCCCCACCTCAAGATACATGCATTCTGATTACCCCTTCCCCAGTCTTCAGTCCCCTCTATCACCCTATCCCTTTCTGTTCCCCTCCCTTCACTGTCTTATAGAGCAAGATAGGTTTCTATAGCCCATTCCCTGTGCACTTTATTTCCCAGTTGTATGTAGAAACAATTTTTTGACATTTGTTTTTTAACACTTTGAGTTCCAAATTCTCTCCCTTCTTCTCTCCTCCTCTTGCTTCATTGAGAAGGCAAACAATTCAAAATAAGTTTTATATGGGTAGTTATGCAAATATATTATATCATAATATATTCACAATATTCATATTGTGAAAGACTAACTATATTTTCTTCCATCCTATCTTGCCTCTCATTTATTCTATTCTATTCTTTGATCCTGTCCGTTTTCAAAAGTGTTTGTTTCCCACTATCCCCCTCCCTCAATCTGCCCTCTCTTCAATCATCTTCCTATTTTATCCCATTTCCCCTACTTTACTGTAGGGTAAGATACACAGTTGAGTATGTATGTTATTCCGTCCTTAAGCCAAAACTAATGAGAGCAAGGTTCACTCATTCCCTCTCACCTCCCCCCTTTTCCTCTCCGTTATAAAAGCTTTCTCTTACCTCTTTTATGTGAGATAATTTACCCCATTCTATCTGTCCTTTTGTCCTCCCAATATATTCCTCTCCTTATAATGGGAAGTAAAATGGGATACTTTATATATGGGATACAATATATATATTACACATATTACATGTGTAATATCTGTCTGTGTGTGTACACACACACACATTACAATCCTATTAGATTAGTTCCATCAAGCTACTTGATGTACCAATTTTTAGTAAAATGAGGTTAGATTGTACTATCCCTAAAATCTCTTATACCTTATATATGCCATCAGTCTGTGAAATTATAGGAAATAAAGTAATAAGAAGAGCTTAGTGATTTTTTAATTACCCAGTTTTCCTTATATGTACATACATGTAATGAGAGTTTTTGTTGTACATCTTGGTCATAAGAAGTAAACATTTTATGACTGAAGTAGACAACAGTGATGATCTTCTAGTTTTATATTCGTTTTGAAATTTGAAAGAAATTTGAAAAAAGTATTGAGAAACAATCCACAAAACTTAATTGTATATGTGGAAAAAATTTCCAAGATTTCTGCTGGTGACTAAATAACAGTGATATGTCAAGGGATATTCAGAGAAGAATAGATAGCTTAAAGTTATCTAGTCAAAACATTTTACTTTACAGATGAAGAAACAGAGACCTGGGGTTGTTAAGTGACTTGCCCAAGATCCAACAGACAGAAATCAACAGAGATAATATTGAAACCCAGGTCCTCTGACTGCATGGCCAGTATTTTGTTTGACTTTTATTTTGGTTTTTCCCACTAAATCGTGCTTCTCTCCCTGCCCCCCTCCCCCCAATTTCTGATGAGGATAGCATCCTGGCTTTCCTCCCTTTTTCCTGTTGTCATGCTTTGTTATTTCAATATTCACATTGATATTCCTGATGACACTGCAGATAACACAGAAAAAGGACTAATTAGGGATCTAAGTACCCTACATCACTTAGCATAGTGTCCGACATATAGTAGACAATAAATATATATTAAATCAATAATATGCCATCTTATTCTACTTTCATCTTTCTCTGCTTTAGAATGTAAATAAATAGAAAAGTAACACAATGAATGAATGAATGAATGAATGGAAAAAGCATTTTTTTGGTCTTATTATGTGTTGGATACTATTTTGTGTCATCTGGAAGCAAACACAAGAATACCTGCCCAACAATAGCTTAAATTCTAGCATATAGGCTAGTGGTGGCCAGTGAAGTTTCTGTCTGTTAGGATCACATACTGGAACACAGACGACGTCTGGGGTCTATTGAATTGGTGAGTTTGCATGAGTTCTACTAGTGAGAACCTAATATCTGTAGTGCAGAAATTCAAAACCAGGATGGTTTAATTTTTCTGGGGAAATAAAGGGAAATATGGTGTCTGGAAGCCCAATCCAATGGGTATCAAGGTTATTAGAGTTCTAGGACACAGTAGGTGGAAAGACAGGGGCTTAATAGCAGGACAATAGTAAGTTATCTGGAATGGATAGTTGGAATGGGTTGAACACATTTATCCTTATCAATTTCAATTAAGAATGACAGAATTGAACACATTCTTTCCTGAGAGAATCCTTCAGAGATATCTTACTATTGATATGCATTTTTGTATTTTTAAAAATTTTACATATGTAGAAGGTCTTTAAATATCTATACATATACAACAAGACATATTTTTGATGTGTGAATTTTATAATGGAGAAATTCCATCTGCCAATGAAGTTATGTAAATTTAGTTTTGGAGAAATAACTAAAACACTCATTGGTTCCATGACTCACTTTGGGACATAAAACTAGTGTGTGTTTGTGTGTGTGTGTGTGTGTGTGTGTGTGTGTGTGTGTGAGAGAGAGAGAGAGAGAGAGAGAGAGAGAAAGAGAGAGAGATAGGTTAGACTTCAATCCAGAATCTCTTGAATTCCTGGACACTATTCTACATTTTTATGTTCCAATTCCTCCACTTCTCTCCTCACACCAGACATTTTGATAGTGACCAGTTTAGGCACTTGGCATAGCATAAGAGTTGGATTGTTCAAGTGTTAGATAAATATACATATAGTAGTAATATAAGACAGGGGAAAGTTCAGCATATGAAAAACAAATAGAATTTATAAGAAAACATGGAATGGAGTTGCATCTCACTCTGTGTAGGCATAGAGCAGTTATGATCTTCATTAGGAGAAAGTCTTCCCAGAAAGATAATATCAATATTTTTTCAGAGTTTAGCAATTTTTTATTTTGCTTTTTCTCAGTTATATGTATTTTTTAAAATTGATTTTATTATTAAGTTCCACATTCCCTCCTTCCTCTTGCTTTTGTTTGAGAAACCAAGAAATTTGGTTTTGTATGGTTTTATTTTTGCTTTAAATAGCATTTCCTCCCCAAAACATATCATTTTAACATTCATTTTTCCATTTAAAAACATTTTATTTTTCAAATCACATATAAAGATAGTTTTCAACATTCTTATAATATTTTGCGTGTAAAATTATTTTATCCTTCCCTCCCCTCCCTTCTTCTCAATAGTGCTTGCACTCTGATATAGACAATACATGGACAATCATATTAAACTTATTTCCACATTAGTCTCGTTGTGAAAGGAGAATCAGAAGAAATGTGAAAAAACACAGGAAAGAACAAACAATATGAAAGAAAATAGTATATTTCAATCTGCATTCAGATTCCAAACTTCTTTCTCTGGATATGGATAGCATTTTCCATCATGAGTCTTTTGGAATTGTCTTAGATTACTGTATTGCTGAAAAAAAGCTAAATTTATTAAGGTTGGTCATCACTATGTTGCTGTTACTGTGTACAGTGTTCTCCTGATTTTACTCATTTCACTCAGCCTCAGTTCATGTAAACCTTTCCAAGTTTTTTCAGAAATCTGTCTGTCCATTATTTCTTGTGGAATAATAGTGTTCCATTACATTCATATATCACAACTTCTTCAACCATTCCCCAACTGATGGGCATCATTTCAATTTCCAATTCTTTTCCATAATAAAGTGAGTTGCTACAAATATTTGTGTACACATGGGTCCTTTTCTTTTTTTTATGATCTCTTTGGAATGCAGCCTTAGTGCTGCTATTGCTGGATGAAAAGATATGTGCTGTGTTATAGTCTTCCTGCATAATTCCATATAGCTCTCCAGAATGGTTCGATTAGTTCACAACTCCATCAATAATGAATTAGTGCTCCAATTTTTCCACATCTTCCTCCATTTTCCTTTTCTGTCATATTAGCCAATCTGATAGGTATGATGAGGTTCCTTAGAGTTGCTTTAATTAGCAATTCTTTAATCAATAGTGATTCAGAACATTTTTATATGACTATAGATTTCTTACAATATCGCCTTTTATGTCTAAATTGTGTACTTATTTTGATCTTATCTTGGTATATGGTATGAGATGTTGGTCTACATCCAGTTTCGGCCATACTACTTTCCAGTTTTCCCAGAAGTTTTTGTCAAACAATGAGGTCTTATCCCAGAAGCTGGGATCTTTGGATGTATCAAACAGTAGATTGCTATAGTCGTTGACTACTCTATCTTTCTTGTGTACCTAAACAATTCCACTGATCCACCACTCTATTTCTTAGCCAGAAACAAATAGTTTTGAGGATTGCTGCTTTATTACAATTTAAGATCTAGTATGTCTAGGTCACCTTCCCTTACATTTCTTTTCATTAACTGCCTTGATAATTGGGATCTTTTATTCTTCCAGATGAAATTTATTATTATTTTTTCTAGCTATATGGAATAATTTTTGGTAGCTTGATTGTTCTGGCATTGAAAAATACAATCGTTTGGAAGAATTGTCATTTTCATAATATTAGCACCTATCCATGAGCAACTGATACTTTTCCAATTATTTCGATCGAACTCTGTGTGAAAAATGTTTTTTTCTATTCATGTATTTCCTGGGGTCTTTTTGAAAGTTAGAGTCCTAAATATTTTATAATGTTTTCAGTACTTTCAAATGAAATTTCTATTTCTATCTCTTGCTATTGGGGTTTGTTGATAATATTTAGACATGCAGATGATTTTTGTGGGTTTATTTTATATTGTGCAACTTTGCTAAAGTTGTTTGTTATTTCAAGTAGTTTTTTTTAACTGATTCTCTAAGTATATCATTATATCTTCCGAGTGATAGCTTAGCTTTTTCTTTATATATCCTAATTTCTTCAATTTCTTTCTCTTCTCTTTCTGCTAAAACTAATGTTTCTGGTACCATATTGAGTAACAGTGGTGATAATGGACATGTCTGTCCCCTACTCCCCTAATCTTATTGGAAATGCTTCTAGCTTACCCCTATTATAAGTAATGCTTGTTCATGGTTTTAGGTAAATATTCCTTGTCATTTTAAGGAAAGTTCTACATATCCCTGTGCTCCCTACAGTTTTTAATAGGAATGAGTATTGTATTTTGTCAAAAGATTTCTTTGCATCTATTGAGATAATCATATGGTTTCTATTAGTTTTGGTGTTGATATGTTCAATTATACTGGTAGTTTTGCTAATATTGAATCAGCCCTGCATTCTTGGTATAAATCCTACATGGTCAGAGTGTATTATTTTCATGATAAGTTGCTGTAATAATTTTGTTAATGTTTTATTTGAAATTTATTGCATCTATATTCACTAGAGAAATAGGTTATAGCTGCCTTTTTTTCTGTTTTGACTCTTTCTGGTTTAGGAATCAGTACCATATTGGGATCATGAAAAGAATTTGGTAGGACTTCTTTTTTTTCCCCAATTTTATCCAAATAGTCTTTATAGACTGGGGATTAATTGTTCTTTAAATATTTGATAAAATTAAAATGTAAATCTTCTCATCCAAGAAATTTTTTCCTAGGTAGTTGATGACTTGTTCAATTTCTTTTTCTGAGATGGGGTTATTTAAATATTTTACTTCCTCTTCTGTTAATCTAGGCAATTTACATTTTAGTAAATATTTATCCACTTTACTAACGTTGACAAATTTATAGACATACAGTTGGGCAAAATAGTTTCTAATTTTGCTGTAATTTTGCTTCATTGGTGGTGAATTTATCCTTTTCATTTTTTGATACTGGTAATATGGACTTCTTTCTTTTCTTAAAATTCACATTAACCATAGGTTTTTTTTTCTTTTATTGTGTTTTTTTTTCCATCAAGCCAGCTCTTAGTTTTATTTATTAGCTGAATAGATTCTTTTTTTAGCTTCAATTATATTAATCTCTCATTTGGTTTCCAATATTTCTATTTTGGTACTTAATGGAGGATTTTTAATTTTTTTCTGCGTTTTCCATTGCATGCTCCATTCATTGAGCTCCTCTTTTTCTACTTTATTCATGTAAGTATTCAGAAATATAACACTTCCCCTAAGAACCATTTTCACTGCATCCCATAAGTTTTGGTATGTTGTTTAATTTTTGTCATTCTCTTCAAGGAAGTTAGTGATTTTCTTTAATATAAAGTTATTTATTTAACTTTTTACATTCATTTTCACAAAATTTTGGTTTCCAAATTTTCTCCCTGTTTGTCCCCTCCCCAACACCAATACACCAAGTATTCTAATTTCCCCTATCACCAATCTGCCCTCTCTTCTATCATCCTTCCCTTACTTTGTCCCCATCTTCTCTTTTGTCCTGTAGGACCAGATAACTTTCTATTCCCCAGTACCTGTATTTATTATTTCCTAGTAGCAAGAACAAT
>JAQQSK010006969.1:0-14180 GCA_028658325.1 Potorous gilbertii
CACAACACGGCTGTTATGGAAGTCACTTGCAAAACTACACAGATATGGCCTGTGTTGAATTGCCTGCCTTCCCAAGGGGAATGAGTGGGGAGGGAGGGATGGGGAGAAGTTGGAACTCAAAGTTTTAGGAACAACTGTCGAGTATTGTTCTTGCTACTAGGAAATAAGAGATACAGATAATGGGGAATAGAAAGTTATCTGGCCCTACAGGACAAAAGAGAAGATGGGGACAAGAAGGGAGGGCTGATAGAAGAGAGGGCAGATTGGTGATAGGGGAAATTAGAATGCTCAGTGTACTGTGGTGGGGGAGGGGACAAATGGGGAGAAAATTTTGGAACCCAAAATCTTGTGAAAATGAATGTAAAAAGTTAAATAAATAAATTTATATTAAAAAAAAAAGAGTTTAGTTTACTTCTCCTACCACCATTACCTCTGAGCCTCCCTGATGACATATTTGGCTGTGCCCCTTTCTTTGTCTCTTCCCAGACCCAATTTGGAAGAATTAGTCCTTGTCTCCTCAGTGTGAAAACATTCAGTGGGCTTCCCCAAGATTCTTACCTTATTGGCCCTACCCATCACTTCTTGAATGTCTCCAGTTAAGGCACAATGGTCTTTCCTTTTAGATCTTTTTTTGAGGAATTGGACTTTAGATTCTCCTCTGGGGGAGTTTCTGCTTCTGGATGGGGTACCAGATGTTCTTCTTGGCCTTTGGAAAACTGTATGTCCTGCTCAATTGACAGAAATAGAGCATGATGAGAAAAACCACAAGAAAGGAGTAATGCCAAATATGAGTTGGTTTGAAAGCTTTCTACCGAGGGAGCTAGGGAGTGTTCTCTTCAGACAGCCCACCTTTCTAGCCTCAACTCTCAGAAAGCTCTTCCAGGAACTCTCAGCCCCAACCAAACTAGACTACTCATCATTCCCAGAACTAATCTCAACTACCCTTGCCTTTGTTCTTATTTTCTCCTTTTCTTAGAATGCCTTCCTACCTCATTTTTTTCCCTTCTTCAAGAACCAGTTCAGGTAGTAGTTTCTTCAAGAAACCTTCTCTAACTCTCCCAGCTAGAAAAAATACCTCTATTGTCTAGAAAAAACCTCTGGGTTTTGGGGCTTATTTTTCCCATGTCCAAGTAAGCAGTCTCTTCCCTAGGCATGTTTCTTTCTCCTATCTGTTACCCTTTCCTTCTGCTCTGAACAGCAAGCTTCCCAGAAGCATCTACATCTTTAGACTTTTATGCTTATAATGTTCCAGACTGAAAAGTTCAAGTTTCCTTCCTGATAGGCAGCTCCCTGGAGAACTAATGAAATCCTCTTAAGGAGGGATTAAAATCTTGAGGAGGAATTTTCTGAACTAGGCATGACCTCCAAGCTGATTGGATGTGACAGTCCAGACTTCCTCTTCTTACCTTTTCCTGCAGACCATTACCTCTGAGCCTCCCTGATGACATATTTGGCTGTATCCCTTTCTTTGTCTCTTCCCAGACCCAATTTGGAAGAATTAGTCCTTGTCTCCTCAGTGTGAAAACATTCAGTGGGCTTCCCCAAGATTCTTACCTTATTGGCCCTACCCCTCACTTCTTGAATGTCTCCAGTTAAGGTACAATGGTCTTTCCTTTTAGATCTTTTTTTGAGGAATTGGACTTTAGATTTCACTGGCATGAGGAGCTACAAATATAGAAACTCCCTTTACCAATTCATGTTGACACCATTTCTACCACTTATTGTAGTAGAGTATTGCCTTAAGGGCAGCTTGAGAGATACAAGCCAAAGAGTTTGACTACTGAGAAGCCCTCAGGATTGAACGCAATCCATGTGAAATATGTATTGCACCAATAAAGTGTAGAGTCTTGTGCGTTTCCAATCTTCCGACTGAACTATACCTCACTGGAAGATTTCTCCTTCCTCTAGAGCTTGCTGCAGGTTCTATATATGAGAACAAAGAGTTGACTGGGGACTATATTCAGAAGATTACAAAATGTTATTAACAACGTGTTATACATATATATATATAAAACTTCACAGTTTACAAGGCAAATTCTTTATAAGAACTCAATGAGGTAAGTATTACAAGTTATATTAGCCTCATTTTAAAGACAATGAAACAGAGTCCAAGAAGCTAAGGGGTTTACCTAAAGTTACACACACATCCAGTAAATGAAGAGCTGGGATTCACACTCGGGTCTTTGGACTCCAAGGCTAATCCTATTTCACTACACTACATTACCATAGGCTGTCTCATTCTAAACTTGGGGTTGTGTAGCTAATAATTATCAGTATAATAAGTTCTTGAACTTGTATGATACTTTAAAAATCTCAAAAAGCTTTCACATAATGACATTTCTCTTTATTCTCATAAAAAAACCCTCTGAAATAGGTGAGGCAGGAATTATCAGCATGTATAGATAGGATGCTAAGAGATTAGATTGGTCTAGGGTAACAGACTTCATTGTAGTACTGTGTGGTAGGTATTGTAGACCCCTCCCCAAACCGTTTTGAACCCCCAAGATTTGAGAAAGACCTGAAACCTGGATTGGTCAATCAGGAGAGACATTGTGGCCCAACCTGAACTTAATCTACCATAGTGCTTTGCATGCTCTGGCATAATAGAAATACTTTGCTCTCTGAGTGAACTGAAAATGCCCCTTCCTGTGTAAGCAACACTCATTCTTCTGTTAATGACTACCAAGGACAAGGCACCTTGACCAGACACTACCTTGAATAATGGGACTTTTCTCATTTTAAGTATTTATAGACATATACTATGTTATGTCATGTTAATAGTAAGGGAAATACAGATATCCTGGGATTGTAATTTCAAATGTCACTTTGTCATTTATCTTGTCTTATTGTATTTACTACCTATTCAGTTAAGAAATTCCTTTCTCATATCAAGGTGACCACATAGAGACTATAATTCTGGCTGACATAGGCATCCTGAGTCAGGAAGGGAGGGAGGAGTGAGAGGGAATTGCCCTGAAGATATAAAAATCCTCTTTGTCTGTCCATCCTTGAGTTCATTGTCTCACAATGAATTCCCATGCATATCTCTATAGGCACATTCTGCGAGCCTTGAGAGAAATAAACACTCATATTCAGACTAATTTTGTTTGTCTTTCTATAAACTAACTTAGTTATGATTGTCAGTAAATTCACATGTGGATTACCTCGGAAAAACTACCTAACGGTGGGTCTGATACCACTCAAGACAGTAAGTGCTCCATAAGTCCCCACAGATGAATTTACTTTTACTAGTCAGCAAGAAGACATAACTGGTTCAAAACAAAAGCACTTAATCATAGCCTAGTAAGAAAAGTAGCAAGAGAACATTTTCATCACATACCTGGAATACATAGCATCACCAGTAAAAGAGTGGACAAAAAGCAAGTCGTACATAGATGGAGCCAGGGAACACTCAGGGAGGAACAACACTTAGCTCTAACCCCACATGGTCACTGATATCTTTTGGTGATATCATTGTACTGCTCTTTTTGAGACACCTCATGTCTAGATGTTGTTCCCTACTGGGCCTGGACTTGGGCATCACATCACGTTGCTGCTATTTTTTGCCTATTGTTTCTTTCCTGCTGCTTCCAGATGAGTATTGTGTAGCATCCTTGTCTTGATCTGCTGCCACATACTCACTTTAGCTATAGTGCTTATCTCTTTCTCCCAAGAGGAGGAGTGGACTCTGCCAATCCCCTTGTAGTTTTTGAGTCCAAAGGTTAAGAATTAGCTCTTTGGAATCCCACTACTTACTAGTTTCCTCTCTGCTGAGATGCAGTGACTAGAAAGCCTCTCTCTGAAAACTGGCATCTGATAGCTCTTTAAATGGATAGGGATGGCTATGAGTCAACACATACATACATATATACAATGCATGACAAAAAAAATTCAAACATTGTTGTAGAGGCAAAACAGGATCTTTTGTTCTTTTTGTTTTAGTATAATCAAGAAGTATAATGCCCCTATTTGTTCCAGGATCCATGGCCATTTATATTCTAAAGTCAAGGATCCTGGAAGGATGGAGTGTGATGGCAAGCAAAGTGGAATCTTTTGCTATATTTGTTTTAATATAATCAAATGCCTCTGATTAAATCTTGCCTTTATCAACCTCGAGTCTTTACTAGGAGTAAAGTACAGAAACAAAGTTTCTTTAACTAGAACCAGTGTATGTATTTGTATTGTTAACTATTTTAATGTGATTAAAGATCTTCCTCACTCATTAATGAACCTACCCATTAAGGGTAGTTTGATTAGGGAAGATTTGTAGGACAGCCCAAGCCTTTTGTTAATGAGGCACTGGTTCTCAAGGGTTAGGGTGCCCTCTGGCTCTAAAAATGGTATAAATGCTCTGAGTTGAGGTTTTACTTTGGGGTTTCCTGACTGGAAGTGTTTGTTTGGCAAGATGAGGACTCTGGGAAGCTGCTAAAGTAGCACCCTGGCTTTGAAAACCCAGAGGTTGATGCTTCCCTCTCTGGTAACTATGGTCAGACAGTTGGACCTGTCCGTTGATTTGTGATATATGTATTGATATGTCTGTACTGTCAGACAGTTGGAAGCCCTGTCTGTTGATCTGTGATTTCTCTGTATTTTCTCTGAAGTTCAGGGTGCTGACTTTTCCCCCTGAACTAGGTGAATGGTATATGTGCTTGATTAAAGGAGATTGTTAACCCCTCAAAAGTTGACATTCCTTTTAGAAAAGCAGATCAAAGAACCTGTGATAGCAGCCTCCCTTTCCCTGTGTATGTTGGGGTGCTTACTGTTACAATTGTGCAATTCTAACTAAGGTTACCTTTTTCTAACTCCTGGCTGTCTGTGATTATATATCACAGTCTCATGTAACAAACATTTTTCTGACTTGGAGTTAGAAATTCTCAAGATCCTACATGTCTTGGGATACAAATTAATCTGAGCTAGAAGTAAAGCAAAGTGGAACCAAGTTCATTATCCTCCATTCTTCATACCCATTTTGTTATGCACATCTTTCAGTATCAAAACTTTGCTCCCCCTTGTTTTCATATAGTTTGGTTATCAAAAAATCAATCTCCCTTTAGATATCATGATCATAACTGGCAATTACATAGCACTTTAGAGTCTGTAAAACACTTTATTTGCATCATATTATTTGAGCCCCAGGCACCCCTTGAGGCAGATATTATAGGTTTTATTATTTTTGTTTCACAGATGCATAAATGAGTCTCAGAAAGGCTGAATGGCTTGCCCATAGTCACAAACCCAGTAAGTCTCAGAGGCAGGATTTTGAACACAAGTCTTCCTGATTCCAAATTTAATAATCTATCCACTAAAGCCCTAGTCCTTTGCAAAGCCAGGCCAGGCCAGGGTTCATTCTATGATTGAATAAACAGAGCAAGGTCCTTGTCTGGAAGAAACATCCATTTTTTCCGGGTTCAGTCCTCTATTTCTGTCTTCAGAATATATAAGGGTTGCTGGTTCTTTTCTTTGATATACTAGGGAACAGAGCTTATATTTTGGCATCAACACATAGAGCAAGGAGACTCAGCCAAGGAGGCCAAATAAAAAATAGGCCAGAGTACTTGAGAGCATTACTAAGTAACCCATAATAAACATGGAATGATATTGAAGAACAGTTGCCCCAGAGTTAAATTGAACAATTTATCTTTGCAGGTCAGCAGGTTTCTTTTATCTTTCCCTTATTCTTTTAGGTTTCTCCTACTCTCCCTACAACCTCACCCTCATTCTCCAGTCCCTATCTATCATCCCAGGGTCCTTGTCAGTTGGGTCAGTTGCTAGTTGATAAAGTTATGATCTCTCCCATAGGCTTCGCATTTTCACTTGGAAAGTCCTCTAGCTGGGTGCCTTAGATATAGTAGACCCTCCAGTAATGCAAGTTATTTGAAGAACAGACATCTTGTCTTATTTATTTTTTCCATCTCAAGGATCTACCATAATACATTATACAGTAGAGGCACTTTCCTAAATGATTATTGCTGAATGAGTGAATGAATAAAAGGAATAGGACTTGTCACAGAGAAAGTTAGAGGGGCTCTCTGTGTTGAAGTAACCATGCTTCATTGCCCCACCCATTCTGGGCAATATTAATCTGCTTCCTTCATGGACTCCAGAACCTGAAGTATCTTTTTGTTCCTTAGAAGATCAAATCCAATTTAATGTGCCCATTGTGAGAGGGGGAGAGGGAGACAAGGGTAAAAACTAATCTGCAGGAGAGACATGGGGTCCCATATTCTATAGAGTTGCAGTTAATAACAAGTGGGATCTCAAAGAGCTCAGTTAGTTCAGAGCCTCAGATTCTGTTATTTATTCTCTCATTTTGCCTCTTGGCAAGGAGAATGATCTTTGGCCTGGAAAGGACAAAGCAAAAACACTTCATAGGGAGCTGATAGTCAAGATAAGTAAGAAGATGATGAGAGAGCAGGTTTCAGCTTTTGATGAGTTCCCTTGGTCCAGATGAGCTATATCCTTAGGGACTGAAAAAAATTGGTGAATATAATTGCCAATGTGCTGAAAATGATTTGTAAAATATCATGGAGGGTGGAAAAGGTACTGCAGGATTGGAGAAGATCAAATATTGATCTGATTTTCAGTAAAGGGGGAAAAAATGGGAGTCTACAAAGAATGAGTGATCTTGAGTTTGGTTCTTGACAAAATTCTAGAGGTTAGAAAATGGGCCTAGGATAATCTTATAGGGTCGTAGATCCTAGAATTTAGTTTTGGAAAGCACTTTTGAGATCATCTAATGTAATCTCCTTATTTAATATATAAGGAAGCTGAGGCCTGGAGGTGGGGAAGGACTTTGTCCTACATCATGTACCTAAGCAGCTATGGTGCTAATGTTAGAACTCCAAATCCAAGAGCTGTTGACTTCTGAATCTTTGTTTGGGGGATTTCTCTTAGCTAGAAAGTATACCCTGCTTTGTCACATCTTGTTGATGGCCCACTAGCTGGAGGCATTGGTGCTCCTTGCTCTTAGGATTATTTTGGAGTCCTTGAGTTTGGTAAAAGACATTAGCCATTGAATTAAGGACACTGGGTGGCCTTGGGCAAGTCCCTTCATTTTAGGCCTCCATTTTTTTTCTTCTGTAAAATGAGGGAATTGAACTAGATAATCTCAAAAGGTCCCATCTAGTTCTAAATGCTTATAATCCTATGACCTTATCTGGAATTAGCTAACAACTAAGAACCAGATGGGAAAGTAATCCTGAGCCAAGGACAGCAGAGAATAGAGAGTCCCTTAAAGGGCAGCTGGGCAGGAATAGCTCACATTTACATAAGGTTTTATGATTCCCTCCCAACCATCCTGTGGGCTAGGAAGCACAAATATTATCACTCCCATTTCACATGTTTGAGGGCTAGGTCCTTATAGCACACAAGATATGCATGACTGATATGAGTGTGGTTGAGCATTCTGGAAATGTATGATAGAGGGGCCCTTTTCCTTTCTGCTGCAGAGCATGTACACGTATCCTCTATTTCGTATCTGCTGAGTATTTCAATTGACTGCTGAGATGGAATGGAGTGTGTGTACCAAAGGTTTCAGAGGATGGTTTCTTGCTTTTTCCTCACTGGGAAGTTTTTGAGTGAGGAAGAAGAAATGCTCTATAAGCTTCCAGAAAGAACAATGACTTATTATGAACACAACAAGTCTAAGTTGCTCTCCCTAGTTGCTAGCATTCTCCCCCACCCCCAATACAGAACAGACTTTGTATTTTCTTTCTATATTTTTGTAATTATTTATCTTTGAACGTGTTATGTAGTGCAATAGAATATAAGCTCCTAGAGGCCAGGGAGTTTTTCATTTTTGTCTTTGGATCCCTCTCTGTATTCCTTAAGTGATCTTTAAGCAAATGAGTACCAGAGAAGGAGGAGTAGAGTAGGTTATGACAGTGGTCTTTAGCAGGATGGCAGAACCATCAAAGATTGCCTTAGCAACCAGAACTGGAAGAGATGCAGAAGCCTAGTGTGGTCAGGAGCCAGTCTTCAGTAACAACCTCTTTGGCCCAAGCCAGCAGGGAATCGACCTCACAGGATTTTGGAAACAAGGAGGCACTGGTTTGTTAACTGTGCCACACTCAGAAGTGAATTTGGTGGGAAAGCTGAGAGTCAGGAATAGGACTTCAAAGGCCAGGAAGGGTCCTGTGCCCAGACTGAGGGAATGAGTGAAATGCTTTGTAGCATTTTATTTTTATTTTATTATATTCGGGGGAATGAGTGGGTGTGTAGAGGGGAGAATAGATTCCAGGTTCGGGGGGGATGTTGTGATAGTCTGATGCTTGCTATTGCTTCTCAGCAAATATCCCTTTGCAAAATCTAATTGATGTTAATTGGTTAAATGATATTTGGAGGAACATACTGGATGAAGGCTTATGAGTGATTCTCAAAACCTCGTATTTACCTCCAGAACCCCAAAGGAAGAGTAGTAGCTGATCAGTCAGTCAGTCAGTATTTAATATAACCATCCAGGCATCTGATCTGTTAGACCTGGTGCAAGCTGAGAAAGGGAACCTAGTAAGCCTGTGTTATGTACAGAGCATCTGTAAAGTCTTAGTGCAGTTTAAGGCTATAATTATTTATTGTTGTGGTTCAGTCATTTCTATTGTGTATGACTCTTTGTGACCCCATTTGGGGTTTTCTTGGCAGACCTACTGGAGTGATTTGCCATTTCCTTTTCTAGTTCATTTTACAGATGAGGAAACTGAGGCAAACAGGGTTAAGTGGACTTGACAAGGGTCATGCAACTAATAAGTGTCTGAGGCTGGATTTGAACTCAGGAAAATAAATTGTCTGATTCCAGGTCCTGTTATCTATCTACTGTGCTACTCAGCTGTTTATATGAACAAATATATTTAAATATATAAATAACCGTATTTAAAATATATAAAGATATTTAAGTACATAAAGATATTTAAAATAAGCACATATTTAAATCTATGGATACATTTAAAATATCCAAATAAGTTTATAAATATATTTAAATATAAATAAGCATATTTTTAAACACAAATGAACATACTGAAATGCATGTAAATATTTAAATATACAAATAGATATACCAATAGATGATAAATATAAAACTATAATCTAGATTTAAATATATTTGAAAATGAGAATGTTTAAAATATGTAAACATGTATGTAAAGATACAAATATTTAAATATATAAATAAGTATATTTAGGAAAACAAATGTATATAGACCTCTAAGTATAGAAATAAATATATTTAAATCTCTATAGGCTTAAATCAATAAGTATAGATTTAAATATAGAAATACTTGAACATAGGCATATATTTTATGTATAGAATATATATGTTTAAATATATAAACAAATAAACTAGAATAGCCTATAGCCACACTAAAATTTCAGGGACACCTTGAATAAGTGAGGAAGCAGGGGCCCAGACCATTATACAACTTGACCAGGGTCAGATATGATGCAGAACCCAGGTATCTTGACCAGTGAATCCCCTATCCATTGCACCAGTCTATCTCTCCAAAGAAAGAAATGAGATTCAATGGAAAGAGTTCTGGTTTTAGAATCAAAGGTCCTGACTTCAAATTCCACTTCTGTCATTTGCTATCTCTGTGACCTAGGACACGTCACTGCCCTCTCTGAGCCTCATCTATGGAAATTTCTAAATTGTAGTTGACAATTTTCTTAGAGGTCTTTTTTGTTTCATTTGAGGATATATGGCTGCTTACTATGGAGAACTCCAAAATATACAGGGAGAGGAGCTGTGCAGATGGCTTTCAGTACAAAAAAAAAATAAAAAAAATAAATCCCTGGGTTGCCACTCATACTAAATCTTTATTGAGACAAATAACTCAGGGCCAGAGTGGGAGATGATGAAAAAGTAGCCAACTAAAACCACACTGAAATAGCCGCTCATGGAAGGATCCAGTGGTCTTATGATAGACACTGGCTCCCTCTGGTGGATGCTGAGAGGTGATGACACAATTTACAAAGGCTTCTTCATCCTTGAGATGGGTAAAGGGTTTCTGTCCAGTAGTGAAAATGTTTTTATTCCTGTGTGTCTAGTTGTGTTTCATTGGAGGCAAACAGCATCTTCCAGATCCTAGGAGTTTGTCCAGTGAAGCAACAATGTAGAAAAGAAACCTGTTATAACAAGAAGAGTGCTGAATCAAGAGACCGGGATTCTCTCCCTGTGTCTGCCTCTTACTAGGAATGTGGCCATCAATTAGTCATTTTCTCTCTGGGCCTTCATCTGCAAATTGTGGAGGTTGAACAATATAACGCGGCTCCTTCAAAGTATTTTTGGTAGAGACATTGATTGAAGGGGCTTGTTTTTAATCAAATATGTGTTTAAGGTAAATTAATCAAATGGCATGAAGGATTCGTTGAAGGGGAGTAAAGACCTGTAAGGAAACTACAGTTATTCAATCAGTATTTATTAAGTGCTTACTATATATTTTCCAGGCACTGTGCTTACAAAATAGTTTCTTCCCTCAAGAACCTTACTTTGTAATGGAGGAGACAGTATATAAAAAATTAGTACATAGAGGATAAATAGAAAGTAGGTGTAAGATAGCTTTAGAGCAGTGGTTCTCAAATTTTTTGGTCTCAGGATCCCTTTATGCTCTTAAAAATTATTGATGACTCCCTACTCACCCCACCACCCACAAAGAACTTTTCTTTATGTGATTTATATCTATTTTTATTTACTATGTTAGAAATTAAAATGTCAATATTATTGTAAAAATAGTTTTGACCTTATGGATTCCCCCAGAAGTGTTTCAAGGATCTGTGGAGATCCCCAGACCACATTTTGAGAACTAGTGCCTCAAAGGTACTATAGCAGCTGTGGGGGCCAGGAAAGGCATCTTGGGAAAAATAGCACTTCAACCAAGTCTTAAAGAAAGCAAGAGAGTCTCAGAGATGGAATTTGGAAGGGGGAGCATTCTGGGCCTCTGTGAAAGGCACTGGGCTAGGAAATGGAGAGTTGTGTGTGAGGAGTGGCTAGTAGGCCAATACGGCTAGACCCTAGAGTGTGTGGAGGTGAGTAAGTTGTCAAAAAAATTGCAAAGATAGGAAGGGGTCAGGTTACGAGAAACTTTAAATGCCAAACAGAGGAGTTTTTCTCTTTTTTCTTTCCCAGAGGTAACAGGAAGGCATATGAGCCTATTAAATAAGGATGTGATATGGTTGGACGTATGCTTTAGGAAAATCACTTTGGCAATAGTGTAGAGCACAGACTAGGGTAGGGCAAGACTTGAGTCATGTGGAGCCTAATTGAAAGATCATTGCAACTATCCAGATGAGAGATAGACAAGGCCTTGATCTAGTGTGAGTGAATAGAAGGACATATAAATGAAAATTGAGAGAGAAAGAAATGAAAGAAATCCAGCAATTGATTTGATATGTGATAAGATCAGGAGAAAGGAAGTTGAGGATGACCCAGAGATTTTGAACCTGAGTTACTAGAAGGATGGTGGTACCCTTGACAGAAAAAGAGAAGTCTGGAAGAAGGTTGTTTTTGGGGAAAGAGAATGGGTTCTGTTTTTAGATCAACTACAAATATTGCCTTAATTATATTTAGTACTCTAATCTCCTGCCCATTGACCAAATGAACTACTAACAGGAACTCAATCATATCAATTATGACATTTTCCCTATCAATGGAGCCATTGACAGAAGAACATTCTAGTTATGGGGAAAGGTAAATAAAGGAACAGGCAAAGTTAGTTTTATTATTTATTCAAAGGCAATAAGAAATACAACTTCTAGGAAATTTAGTTTTCTTGTTTTATAATGCTTATGATAAATAGCAACTGGATCTATGATTTTCCAGGTGAGGAAACTCCCTTTGTTAAGGCAAACCATCACCTCAGCTGAGCATCTTGGTGGTGCCGTGGATACAGGGCCAGTCCTAGAACCAGTAGGACCTGAGTTCAAACCCAGCCTCGGAGACTATGTGACCCTGGGCAAGTCACTTAATCTTGTTTACCTCAGTTCCTCATCTGCAAAATGAGCTGGAGAAGAAAATGGCAAACCACTTCAGTATCTTTGCTAAGAAAACCCCAAATAGAGACATAGAGAATTGAAAGTGACTGAAACAATTCAACAACAAAACAGCTTATCTTACCAGAAGGTAGCCTTAGAACACTGAGAAATTAAGTAACTTGCCTAGGTTTGTACAACCTAGGTGGAATTTAATTCAAGTCTTCCTAATATCACGGCAGATCTCTTTCTACCATATCATAGCTTTGCTTCTTATAGGTACTTGTAAAAAGACAAATAATTGCCGCTTATGTTCCAATATCTGTTGTAGAAGATGGAGAGGTTGAGAGATCCTAAGAATTTTACAAAACCCTCCAAATGAAATCATTGGTACTTTGGTACCAGGTGACTTTAATGATGACTATAAGTGAGAATTTTATTGGTATGGGGAACTTGCAGGGGAGATAACTCCTTTGATCAATGCAGGTGGGCACTCTTCTGGCAAATTAGAGTCCTGAAGAGTTTCCTAAAGAATGAAGAGGTTAAGTGACTTGCTTAGGGTCACACGATCAGGGTGTGTCAGAGTTGAAACATAAACTCAGGTATTTTTGGCTTCGAGGACAATTTTCTATCCATTATACTGTTCATTAGTGAGAATGATGAAAAAAGAAAGGTCTTAGTACAGTTTCAAGCACTGGTAGATTAAAACTACACCAAGATTTTTGGAATACCCTAAACCTTGGAAAACATAGTGCAGAAGAAAAGATGGTAGCATAATAGATTTGCAGTTTCATGTGCAACCATCTTTAATTTTATATTTATGGAAATGCGTGTTTTATTCTATGAATTAAAAATAAATTAAATTTTTTAAAAAGATGGAGAAAAGGAATGATTTCGTAGAAGCCTCACATGTATACATTTTCAATGTTTACTTTGAGAGAAGAATCAGAAGGGACTGGATGTGGCGAGCACAGAATAACATTACTAAAAAATCAAATTAACTATATTTTAAGAGAGAGAAAATGACTTGTTACTGATTCTTTAATCAGCTGTTTGTATATAGTCAGGCTGCCAACTTGCTAGAACAAATATCAGAATTAATGCAAAGCTAGAAAAAAGATTAAAAATACGAAAATTATGCAGTGTACAATTAAAATAGCTCCAAAGCGATTATTTAAACAAGCTTTTGATGCCAAAAAAATACCAGATAGGTAGAGGAAAGGTCATCAACTTTTATCAACCTGCCAATTATGAGAATTTTATACTGTATGAAGTCAGAAGACCTGGGTTCAAATCCTGTTGCTATTCCTTACTGTCTCTGTGACCTTGGGCAAATCACAACCTCCCCGGTTTCTTCAATTGTTACATGAGGTGGTTGGACTACATGGCTTTAGACATCCCTTTAAGCTCTAGATCTATGTTTCTGTAATTTGGTCATTATTGTCATAATGAGACCCAAAGATCCTAAAAACTATTTCAGCAAATACTTGGCTTACTTGGCAAGGGGAAACATAGGGTAACTAACACCAGTTTAGACTATAGACTCATTTGCAAAATCTTATAGAGGTGAATGGAGAAGTATCATTTCATAAAACAAGAGCAGTAAAGGGAAAAAATTTGAAGAAATCTTGGTAAGAGACACAACTAAGTAAAGTTTTCCCAAGGACATTTAAAGATGCAACTGGAAGAAGAACAGCAGTCAGATAAAGGATGGAAAAGATCTGAAAGGATTTTTATCACATATTATTTTCAATAGCAGTATATTAAACCCACCATATTTGGATTCTAACATCAAGTTCTGTATTTTCTCATAAAAGAGAGAAATGGCACCAAAGTAAACAAAGAAGAGAGAAGATAGACTGGACCAAGTGTTCAAAGAGAGAGTTTATGTTGGAAGTGACACAATTTTGAGATCATTGAACAAAGAAGAGAGAAGATAGACTGGACCAAGCGTTCAAAGAGAGAGTTTATGTTGGAAGTGACACAATTTTGAGATCATTGAACAAAGAAGAGAGAAGATAGACTGGACCAAGCGTTCAAAGAGAGAGTTTATGTTGGAAGTGACACAATTTTGAGATCATTGAACAAAGAAGAGAGAAGATAGACTGGACCGAGTGTTCAAAGAGAGAGTTTATGTTGGAAGTGACACAATTTTGAGATCATTGAACAAAGAAGAGAGAAGATAGACTGGACCGAGTGTTCAAAGAGAGAGTTTATGTTGGAAG
>JAQQSK010006971.1:0-14179 GCA_028658325.1 Potorous gilbertii
AAAAACACTAAATAAATGTCTACTTTTGGTCACTAATTTGCCTGTCATATGCAAGACTCTTGTGTTAAAGACTAGAACAAATACCTGAAGACTCTAGTTTTTGAACCATTGAGAGTAATGAAAGACTATTTCTTTTCCTGGACCTGTTCTGACTTTCTGTACATCAAAATGATGCTTCTCCTCCTCTTTCATGTTGGTTTAATCTGGAACTTTCCTTAGCACCCAGGACCTCCTTGCCCTGGAAGCATCTATCTTCCTGCTCACCTTATATATCCCTCCCTATCTCTATTTTGTAAAAGGGCCCAGGATTACTTGTTTTCATTCTCTAAACTTTTTTCCTGAATTTCTTGATTTCAAAACCATTGTCCTTGAGTATACTTCTCCCTCACTCTCAAAGCTTTGCAGAAGCTTTTTATGCGCTATTTTTTCCTATTATAATGCAAGATCCTTGATGGCAGATGCCGTCTTTTCCTTTTTACCTCCTATTCTCTGTCACTTCTTCCTTGTTTCCTATAATGACTTTCCTTTGATCTACTCTAAATGTGCATGTGAGGGGGAGAATTTGGTGAAAGACAAAGGTATCAGATGTGAACTGAGAATACATATAAAGTGATAGTCTCAGTGAAAATGCAGAAATATTTAAGAATGAATATCATTTCTTTTTTCTTTCTCAGTTTTCAAGGTAGGTGAATGGCAGTCTACAGAAAAAAATATCAAGTACTGTTATCACCTTCATCTTCATTCAGCAGCAGCAGATCAAATTTTGTTCTTATATTGAACTAAAAAAAAGCTTACTCTTAATTTTGAATTGCTGAATAATATAAATTAATTCACAAGCGAGCCTTCTGAGTGATCACTTAGGGAAGACTGTAACTCATCATAAACTCCATCATTAGTGTAATCGGTAATATCCCCATTATATGTGCTGCTTATTTCTCAGAACTATTCCAAAAGTAAAGGTTAGAAGAAGCCTAGCGTTCTTCCTACACATCCCCAATGAATGTATAATATGTTCAGCAACCATCAGTCAGATCATGAAGGACAGACATGGGCAAGGCTCCCTGACTATCTGGTGAATTTACCTCCTATTCTCTTCCAGCAGAATAAACAAAACACCTAAGGGATCAGCAGGGATTATTTTGAGCATGAGGATTTGTTGTGAATTCCCTACATGGGTAGTCAGTCAAAATTATTTTCTTGATGCATAACTAAGTAAGCCCTTTGTAAAGTTAGTCATTTGATAAAATTTTTTTCTCTACTAGTTACATTGCCAGGAGGCTTTGAAATAACCTTTCTCATTTTCCCCTTATCTGTATAGGAGTGTAAATGGGAATTGTGAGCTAGTGCTATTCTGCTAGTGACTTAATGGCTATTTTAAAGTCAAGCACTAATAAATATTGAACTTCATTTTCTGGTAACAATAGTTCTTTATCCTTCGCAATAAGCCCCAGTATAGGGAGGGAAAAATAGTGCCTTTGAATATGAATAGAAAATATCTGAATCAGATTCCACATTTTGTGGTAATTAAAACCAGAATGCCAGTAAAATATTATTTGGAAGAAGATAATTAGGCTGCTATTGTGATCCCTTGTTTCCATGTGTATTCAGAAGAAAAATCCTTATGCAGAGCTCAACCATTTGAAAGCAAGGAGGGGCATTTAGGCACCTTCTTACCGACACTAACCTCATTGAATAGGGAGGAAAATTAAAACCAGGAAATCCTTCTGGCTCAGAAGATTCCCAAGGTTGACTGGGAAAATTGCATTTTTAAATTGTTCTAAAATATAAAGTTTTTCAAAGATAATCAAAATATCTTTCTTCATAGCTTAGAAGGAATCTCAGCTGTGAAGAAGTATAAAAAACATGCCATTCTGGTACCTGTTATCTGGATATAGGTATGTTCGGTACATTGGACATTGATATTTGCTGATGACTATATGGTCTTACCATCATTTTAGATTGATCAGTAATTTCATCAGACAGCTGTGGAATGCTTAGAAAATAGATTAGTCTCTTTTTAGTGCTTCACCACTCGTTACATCTGTTGAAGTAAAAAATCCGAACACAACACCTATACACTGCCCCCCAAAAGCAATTGTAGCTGGGATTTCTATCCCTAAGGCAGTATGTGAAATTAAAAGAATGTCTAATGGTCATCAATTCAAACATAGCACACCTGAGGCACCATATCTGTTCCTTATTTGTTCTGATTTCTATTTAGCTGATCTGAGAAGAGTGGATTCTTTGGAGTATATAGGTGCTTCATCCTTGGTAGTATTTCACACAAGTCAAAGAAAGATGTAGAGTGTTAATAGCTAGTAAAATCAACATGTGAAAGTGGTGAATTGTTTTTTAAAGTGATGTATCACTTGATTCTATTAGTCAGGTCCGAAACTTACTGCCAAAAATGTATTAACTTGGAGTTCTTTGTGAATTGCTTCCTCTATTTGGATTTCAATTAATCAATCATTAAACATTTATTGAATGACTAATATATGCTAAACCCTGGGGTAAATCTTAGGGATACAGATAGGGAAAAGAAAAACAGTACTTGCCATCAAGAATTCACACTGTACCAAAAAAATTATTTTACAGATCTAGAAAAAATTATATCAAAATCCACCTGGAAGAACAAATGGTCCGAAATATCTAGGGAATTAATGAAAAGAAATGCTATGTGGCCTAGCCACACCAGATCTTAAATTGTGTTATAAATCAGCAATTATCAAAACCACTTATCACTGGCTGAAAAGCAGAGGAGTAGATCAGTGGAATATGTTATGTGCACAAAACATCGTAGTCAATAATTATTGTAGTCTGCTGTTTCACAAACCCAAGGACCCTAACCTCTGTTATAAGAATTCACTGTTTGACAAAACCTACAGGGAAAAGCAGAAAATAGCATGGAAGAAACTGGGCATAAACCAATGACTGACAATGTGCACCAGAATAAAGTCCAAATGGGCACATGATCTAGGTGAAAAGGCTGATAGTATAAACAAATTAGCAGAACAAGGAATAATTTATTTGTCAGATATATGGAAAATAGAAGAATTTGTCATTAGAGATAGATTGTGAAATGCAAAATGGATAATTTTGGTTATATTAAATTGAATTTTTTTTTTGCAGAAACAAAGCCAATGCAATCAAGTTTAGGAGGGAAGCAGAAAACTGGGCAAGAGTCTTTACAACTAGTGTCTGTGATAAAGATCTCATTTCTAGAATACATAGAGAACTGAATTACATTTACAAGAATGCAAGTCATTTCCCAACTGATAAATGGTCAAAGGAACAGGGAGTTTTCAGATGAAAAATTTAAAGGTATATGAAATGTCATATGAAAAAATACCCTAAACCACTATTGATTAGAGACATGCAAATCAAAACAACTTTGAGGGACCACATCACACTTATCAGATTGACTAACATGACAAAACAGGAAAATAATAACTGTTGGAGAAATGTGGGAGAGTTGGAACACTAATTCATGATTGGTGGAGCTGTGAGCTAATTCAGTCTTTCTGGAGAGCAATTTGGAACTATGCCCAAAGGGCTACAAAATTGTGCATACCCTTTGATCCAGCAATAGCACTTCTAGACTGTATCCCAAGGAGACCATAAAAATGGGAAAAGGACCTGTACAAAAATATTCAGTTCTTCCTGTGGTGGCCAAAAACTAGAAATCGAGGAGATGCTCATCAATTGGGGAATGGCTGCATAAGTTCTGGTATATGAATGTAATGGAATGCAATTTTGCTATAAGAAATGATGAACAAGTGGACTTCAGAAAAATCTGGAAATATTTATATGAAATGATGTTGAGTGAAATGAGCAGAACAAGGAGAACCTTGTACACAGTAACAGCCACAGTGTGTAACGACTAATTTTGATTGACTTAACAGTTCAAGGACCTAAAACATTTCCAAAATGACTTATGATGCAAAATACCATCCACATCTAGAGAAAGAACTACAATATCAGAATGCAGAATGAAGCAGACTACTTCCTCTTTTGTTATGTTTTGATTTGTTTTGCTTTATTCTATGGTTTCTCTTATTTGTTTTAATTCTTCTATGCAACAAGACTAATGTGAAAATATGTTTAATAAGAATACACGTATGGAACTCATGCAAGATTATATGCCATCTTCTCAAGAGAGGGGGGAAAGAAGGGAAGAAAATTTGAAACCTATGTAAGTTAATATTGAAAACTGAAAACAAATAAATTAATAGTTAAACCGAATTGATACTCTAACAATTTCAGCTTCCTCACCTTTTCAAATCTGAGGGCTGAATGGGATGGTCCATTTTAGCTCTGAAATTCTAAGAAATGATGAATTCTTGTGATCTGTTTTCTTATTCTCCCTTCATCTTTGCTTCTGCCAAGAAAATCTAATTTAACTCTTATTGTATGGACAGATCCATGGCATGTTCACATTTTATTACTGTAAATGCATTTTTTTCTGTAAAGATTAAGGAAGGCAAGAGAAGGAAAATTTGATGTCCATTTAGTGGTTTTTATTCCTTTCCTCTAATTCTGAGCAGATTTCAACCCCTATGCTTTTCTGCTCAGTTTCCTCTTCTTTTTAACTTTATATCCTAAGCCTTTCTTTTTTCTTAATAAATTTACTTTCATGAAGTATTTCTCAATTGTATGCAAAATTTATAACATTACCTTAACTTTTTTTTAAATTTTCAAATCCTCTTTCTTCTTTATATTCTTCTCCTCCTTGAGAAGGTAAATAAGTTGATATTGAATATACATCTGGAATGACATAAATCCTATTTACATATTAGCCCTGTTGCAAAAGAAAAGCAATAACAAAAAGGATATAAAAAAAGTATGTATTGATTTGCATTCAGAGTTCCATCTTGGCAGGTGGATAGAATTTTTCACAACTCCTTCAGCATTGTCTTAGAAGTTTGTCTCCATAAGATCATCCTTAAAATATTACTACTACTGTGTACAAATTTAAGACAGGTTCTGTTTGTTTCACTTCATGAATTCATATTTTCATATTCATATATGGTCTCCCTTTCCATTTTAATAGTAATTTACTTTTATTTCTTTTTAAAAATCTAATCTAATTTAAAAATCTAACCAATATATTATATATATTTACCAACTTCTCCGAAAATAGTCCTAGTTTCACTTACTAGTTCAAGTTCTACTTTCAATTTTATTAATCTCCTTTGATTTTCATGATTTTTATTTAAATTGGGGATTTTTAGTTTTTTCCTAATTTATTTGTAAGCTCAATTTATTGATCTTCATTTTCTCTTTATTAACGTACATATGTATAGATATAAATTTTTTCCTAAGTACTGCTTTGGCTGCATCTTATAAATGTGGGAATGTTGTCTTGTGGCTGTCACTCCCTTAATGAAATCATTGACTTTTTGTGATATGTTTTTTGATCCATTCAATCTTTAGGAGTTAGCAATACTTAATTCACAATTTTGATCTATTTATCTATTTATCCACGTCCTGTTATTGAAGGTGTTTTTTATTGAATTGTGTTCTGAAAGGATGCATTTAATATTTTTGGTTGTGAAGTTTTTATGGCCTAATGCATGGTCAGTTTTTGTGAAGGTACAATTAACAGCTAAGAAAAAGTTATGCTTTCTTATATTTCCATTCAGTTTTCTCCAGAGATCTAAAATATCTTCTAGGATTTCCTTTGTTGACTTAATGTCTTTCTTATTTTTTTTTGTTAGATTTACCTAGTTCTGAGAGGGTAAAGTTGAAATACCCTACTATTATATTTTTATTTTCTATTGCCTCCTCTAATTCAATTAAATTTTATTTTAAGTATTTGAATGCTATGCTATTTGATGCATATATATTTAGTATTACAACATTGTTTATGGTACCTTTTAGCAAGATGAAGTTTCCCTGCTCTGCTTTTACATTGCTTGAGATCATAAGATCTACCCTGCTTATTATTTACTTCAGCTGAAGCACAATAGAGTCTGCTCCAGTCCCTTATTTTAACCATTTTCAGTGTGTTTCTTGCAAAAACATATTGTTGGATTTTGGTTTCTAATCCATTCCACTGTCCCCTTCCATTTTCTAAATGACTTAACCCCATTCCCATTTATGATTAGCAACTGTTCATTTTCTTCTCTCTCTCTCTCTCTCTCTCTCTCTCTCAAATATTTTTGTTTCACACAACTGATTTCTTCTATTTTCTTTCTCTTTTATCACCCCTATATTTCTTATCCCATTCTCCTTCTACTTTCCTGAAGTGTAAGAGAGACTTCTATTACAAATTGCATGTGTGTGTTCATATGTGTAGATGTGAACAAAACTACTCAACATTGCCCACTCACTACTACCATTTTATCCTTCTAGTGTAAAAACATTTTCTAGCATACTCTTTTATGTGATATAATTTTTTCCCCATTCTTCTGCTTTCTCCCAAGTTATCCCTTGGTCTGCCCTATTCTCATTTTTTTTACACCATTACAACATAATCCACTTACTCTAGCAAATAAGTATTGTGCCTATTCCTATAATTGCCATTATATTGATAAAAGTTTTTTGGATGTTATATGTATTATCCTTCAATACAGGAAAGTAAATAGCTTAATGTTATTGAGGCTTTATGAGTTATTTTTTTCATATTTACCTTTTTATGTATCTCTTAAATCTTTCATTTGAAGTAAAATATTCTATTCATCTTTTTATTTTTTCATCAGTAATGCTTATAGTTCCCTATTTCATTTCATTTGCCCCATTTTAGCTTCAGTCAGATAACTGCAGAATAGACTATGAAGAGCTTAGCACAGAAGAATATATCTTTCTCTAGAATCAGGGAATTAGGTAGACCTGGTTGGGTAGATATTGCAAAATTGGCCAGTTTGGATCAGACAACAGGATAATAAATGATTAAAATGACTAAGGCCATCTTCTTAGGTGTGCGGTAAATACTTGCCATCATATTAACCAGTACTGGAATATATTACACTAAATTTTTGACAGTGGTGGTCATTATAATAAGAATAACTAGCATATATATATACATATATATATATATATGTATATATATATATGTATATATATATATGTACACACATATGGCTTTAAGTTTTGCAAAATATTTACCCATATCTCATTTCATCCTTTAAATAAGTAGTATGGTATAGTGGATTCAAAAAATCAGAATTGAAATCTCTGTTGTGTAAGTAGTACAATTTTGACCAAAGAAACGTTGCTTCAACTCTTGAAGAATCTATTTCCTCATCTGAGTTATTAAATTATAACTTTTTTAGGACAAGAACTTTGCATCTTTTTTTCTTTTATTTATTTTCAGTGTTCTACAATTACTGCCATATAACATAGATTTTTTTCCCTCCTTTCCCCTCCTTCTCCTTACCTCCCCCTTGCCCCCTGAGACTGCATATAATTTTAAATAGGTTCTACACATACATTCCTAGTAAATACATTTTCATCATAACCATGTTGCAAAGAGGAATTAAAATAAATGGGAGAAATCATAAAACAAACGAAAACATAATAAAAACAAAATTGTCTGCTGCATTGTCATTGAATTCCATAGTTCTTTCTCTGGATGTGGAAGGCATTTTGCCTTAAAAGACCATTTGGAATTTGTTAAGTCCTTGCATTGCACTGAAGTTCTAAGTGTACCAGAAAAAATCTTCCCACACTGTGGTTGTTGCTGAGTACAAATTTCTCCTGGTTGTACTCCTTTGTTCAACATCAGATCAAATAAGTCTTTCCAGGACTCTCTGAAGTCTTCCTGTTCATCATTTCTCATAGCACAATAGTATTTCATTACATTTGTGTACCACAATTTATTTAGACATTCCCCAATTGATGGGTATTTCATTGATTTCCAGTTTTTTGGTCACTATAAGAAGTGTAGCTCTAAATATTTTTGTACATGTGGAAACTTTTACTATTTTTATGATCTCCTAGGGATACAGTCCCAGAAGGAGTTATTACTGGATCAAAGGGTATGAACAATTTTGTAGCCTATTGAGCAAATTGTTCTCTAGAATGGTTGCTTCAGCTCACAGCTCCACCAACAATGAATTAGTGTTCCAACTCTTCCGTGTCTTCTCCATCATTTATAATCTTCCTGTTTTGTCATGTCAGTCAATCTGATAGGTGTGATGTGGTATCTCAGAGTTGTTTTGATTTGCAGCTCTCCAATCAATAGTGATTTAGAGAACTTTTTCATATGACTATAGATATCTTTAATTTCTTCCACTGAAAACTGCCTGTTCATATCATTTAATCATTTATCAGTTGAAGAATGAGTTGTATTCTTATACATTTGACTCAGTTCTCTATATATTTTAGAAATGAGGCCTTTATCACAGACACTAGTTGCAAAACTTGTTTCTTGGTTTTCCGCTTCACTCCTAATGTTGGTTGCCTTTTCATTGTGCAAAACTTTTCATTTTAATGTAATCAAAATTATCCATTTTGTACTTCATAATGCTTTCTATCTCTCCTTTAGTCAAAAAATTCTCTCCTCCATACATCTGATAAATACACTATTCCTTCTCTCACTAATTTGTTTATAGTATCAATCTTTATACCAAGGTCATCCATCCATTTGGACTTTATTCTTGTGTATGTTGTCAGGCATTGGTCTATACATAGTTTCCACCACAATATTATCAAATTTTCCCAGCAATTTTTGTCAAATTGTGAGTTCTTTTCACAGAAGCTAGGGTCCTTGGGTTTATCAAATAGTAGATTGCTTTATTCATTGACTACCATGTCTTGAGTACCGAGACTATTCCACTGGTCTACCCTTCTGTTTCTTAGACATTACCAAATGGTTTTGCTTATTATTGCTTTATAATACAATTTGAGATCTAGTAGAGCTAGGCTGCTTTCCCTAGCCTTTCTTTCCATTAGTTCTTTTGATATTCTGGATGTTTTATTCTTCCAGAAGAATTTTGATCTTATTTTTTCCATCTCTAAAAAATAATTGTCTGATAGGTTGACTTGTATGACACTAAATAGTAAATTAATTTACTAGAATAGTCATTTTTATCATATTGACTTGGCCTACCCACAAGCAGCTTAAGTTTTCCCACTTACTTAGATCTGACTTTATATGTGCGAAAAGTATTTTGTAATTTTATTCATATAGGCCCTCGATTTCTCTTGGCAGATAGACTCCCAAATATTTTGTAGTGTATACCTTAGGTTTAAATGGGATTTCTCTTTATATATCCTGCTGCTGAGCTTTGTTAGTAATATATAGAAATGCAGAAGATTTGTGTGGGTTTATTTCGTAACCTGCAACTTTGCCAAAGTTGTTTATTATTTAAGTAGTTTTTTTTTTCTAATTGAATCTCTGGGATTCTCTAAGTATATCATCATATCATCTGCAAAGAGTGATAATTTAGTTTCTTCTTTGCCTATTCTAATTCCTTCATTTTTTTTCCTTTTCTTATTGCTACAGTTTCTAGTACCATATTGAATAATAGTGGTGATAATGGACATTTCTTGATTCATCCCTGATCTTATTGGAAATGCATCTAGCTTATCTCCATTGTATATAATGCTTGCTCAAGATTTTAGGTCAATGTTGCTTATTATTTTATGGAAAGTTCCATTTACTCCTATGCTCTCCAGTGTTTTTAATAGGAATGGGTGTTGTATTTTGTCAAAACTTTTTCTGCATCTATTAAGATAATCATGTGGTTCTGTTAGGTTTGTTGTTGACATGATCAGTGATGCTAATAGTTCCTAACATTGAACAAGCCCTGCATTCCTGGTACGAATCCTACTTGATCATAATGGATTTCTCATGATAATTTGATGAATTCTGTTTGCTAAAATATTATTTAAATTATTTACGTCTGTATTCATTAGAGCAATTGGTCTATAATATTCTTTCTCTGTTTT
Organism: Potorous gilbertii; assembly: GCA_028658325.1. NCBI lineage: Eukaryota > Metazoa > Chordata > Mammalia > Diprotodontia > Potoroidae > Potorous > Potorous gilbertii. Next base: position 9,895 of record JAQQSK010006971.1, read on the forward strand.
TGTTCTTTCTAATGTACATAGCAAAACCTTAGTTATATCATTAAAAGAATTTGGGAAGATCCCTTCTTCTCAAATTTTCCTAAATAGTCTATACAGTATTGGAATTAATAGTTCTTTAAATGTTTGATAGAATTCACTCGTAAATCCAACCAGTCCTGGAAATTTTTTCCTAGGGATTTCATTGATGACTTGGTCGATTTCGTTTTCTGAGACAGGATTATTTGCATATTCAACTTACTCTTCTGTTACACTGGGCAAATTATATTTTCTTTAAAATAATCATCCATCTCATTTAGATTTTCGAATGTATGGGCATACAGTTGGGAAAAGTAATTTTTAATTATTGTTTTGATTTCCTCCTCATTGGAGGTGAGCTGATCCCTTTCATTTTTTATATTGTTAATTTGGTTTTCTTCTTTCTTTTTTGTTTAAATCAAATTGATGAAAGGTTTATCGATTTTACTGGTTTTTTTCATAAAACCAACTCTTAGTTTTATTTATTAGTTCAATAGTTTTCTTAATTTCAATTTCATTAATCTCTCCTTTGGTTTTCAGTATTTCCAATTTAGTATTTACTTAAGGATTTTCAATTTGTTCTTTTGCGAGCTTTTTCAGCTGCATGCCCAGTTCATTGATCTCCCCTTTATTTTATTCATGTAGGCATTCAAAGATATAAAGCTTCCCCTAAGAACTCTTTTTGCAGTATCCCAAAAGATTTGCTAAGCTGTGTCATTATTGTCATTCTCTTGAAGGAAGTTGTTGATTGTTTCTCCGATTTCTTTAATGCACTCATTCTTTAGGATTAGATTATTTATTTTCCAATTAATATTTGGTCTATCTTTCCATGGCTTTCATTGCATATAATTTTTATTGTATTATGATCTAAGATGGATGCATTGACTCTGCCTTTCTGCACAGGATTCTGAGTTTTATATGCCCTAGTACATAGTCAATTTTTGTATATGTGCCATATACTACTGAGAAAACGTATATTCCTTTTTATCCCCATTCAGTTTTCTCCAGAGATCTATCATACCTACCTTATCCAGAGTCTTATTCACCTCCTTAACTTCTTTCCTGTTTATTATAAGGTTCGATTTATCAAGTTCAGAGAGGGGGAGTTTGATGTCCCCCACTAGTATAGTTCTGCTCTCTATTTCTTCCTGTAACTCTCTTAACTTTTCCTCTTGGAATTTTGATGTGATACCTCTTGGAGCATATAAGTTTAGTAATGATATTGCTTCATTGTCTATGGTGCCTTTTAGCAGGATATAGTTTCCTTACTTATCTCTTTTCATTAGATCTATTTCTGCATTTGTTTTGTCTGAGATGAAGATTGCTACTCCTACTTTTCTTCCATTAGCTGAAGCACAATATAATCTGCTCCAACCTTTTACTTTTACCCTGTGTGTATCCCTGCACTTCAAATGTGTTTCTTGCAAACAACATATTGTTGGATTATGGTTTTTATTCCATTCTGCTATCTGTCTCTATTTTGTGAGAGAGTTCATACCATTCACATTCACGGTTATAATTCCTATATGTGCCTTTCTCTCTATCCTCTTTCCCAGCATTTGTGCTTTTAGTTATCCCTTCTCCCTTCCCCTCCAAAATAGAGTTTTAATTTTTGAATATCACCTCCCTGCAGTCTTCCCTTCCTTCTTTCAGCCCCCCTCCCTTTTACTCCCCTTTACCATTATTACTTCTTCCTTCCCTTTTAGACTCCCCTCCCCTTTCTTTCCTCCTTCCCCTCCTACTGCCTATAGAGCTAGTTATATTTATAAAACAAAGTTAATTAACTTTGTTCTTCCCTCCTTGAACCAAATCAGATGACAGTACTTCTCAAATAATGCTTATCTCCCTCCCCTCTTTCCCTCTACTGTAATATAACTTCGTGCTTCATCCTGTAATGTAATTTACCATTTTCTGCTTCCTCCTTTTCACATCTCCTATTCCAATCTCTTTGCGTCCTTAAATCACATTTTTATCATCACATCATTTGTTTTATTCCTGCTCCCTCTATCTATGTGTATGCCTTTTATATTTCATAATAGAAATACAATTCTCAAGATTTGTAAGTATCATCTTCCCTTATAGGGAAGTAAACAGTTCACTTCTATTGAGTAGCAAGCTTTTCTTTTACCATGTTTATCTTTTTATAGCTCTCTTGAGATCTGCATTTGAAGGTCAAATTTTCTATTGAGTTCTGGTCTTTACATCAGGAAGGTCTGGAAATCCTTTATTTCTTTGAATGTCCATCTCTTTGCCTGAAATGCTATGCTGAACTTTACTGGGTAATTGATCCTTGGTTCTTGTTCTGGGTCCTTTGCATTATGGAATATCATATTCCAATTCCTTTGACCTTTTAATGTAGAATTTGCAAGGTCCTGTGTGATCCTGACTGTAGCTCTTCAATATTTGAATGGTTTCTTTCAGGCCACCTGTAGTATTTTCTCATCACTTGATAGTTCTGGAATTTGGCAACAGTGCTCCCTGGTGTTTTTTGTTTCGGATTCGTTTTGGGAGGTGAATGATGTATTTTTGGATGACTATTTTCCCCTCTGTACCTAGGATTTATGGGCAGTTTTCCTTGATGATTTCTTGGAAGACATTGCCCAGGCTCTTCTTATCATCAGGACTTTCTAATAAGGCAATACTTCTTAAATTTTCTCTCCTGTATCTGTTTTCCTGATCAGTTGTTTTTGCAATTAGATATTTTACATTTTCTTCTATCTTTTTCATTCTTTAAATTTTGTTTCACTAATTCTTTATACCTCATAGAGTCATTAGCTTTTACTTGCCCAATTCTAATTTATATCAAATTTTTTTTCTTCAGTTAACTTTTGCATCTCCTTTTTCATGTGTCCATTTTTTCCTTTTAAGGAATTATTTTCTTCCTTTTCCTTTTGTCCAATTGTCCCAGTTAGGCTTTGTGCTTCCTTTTCCATTTGTTCAATTTTCTTTTTTAAAGAGCTGTTCTCTTCAGTGAATTCTTTTTTCATACTTTTAAAATCATTGTCTAGTTGTTCCTTCTATTTCCTTCTTCAGCTCTTCCAAGAGTGTTCTTTGTGCATGTGACAAGTTCATAGTCTGTTCTGAATTTTCAGATGGAAGTACAGTATTAATACTGACCTCTTTAGTATTTGATTTTTGGTCCTTGTCCCCATAGAAAGATTCTATGGTATTTTCCTTCCTGTTTTGCTTCTTAGTCATGATGATGATGCTTTGGGTATTGCCACTTCTGGTTCTTTCAGCTAGTAGCTAAAGAACCTGTTGCTGAGCTGGCTGGTGTGAGAAAGCAGAGGGCAGGTGAATTCTTTTTGTATGTGAGTGTGTATGTGGGTTTCCCCAGATTAGCCCTAGAGATAACTTGTTAAGTGTGTGGGAGAGGTAGTCTGGTCACAGGAGATTTTCTCAGTTGAGGTACAGCATAGACAAGGTCAGGGATTGGTGGTCCCAGCTACCTTAGTGTCTTCCCTTTTCCCCGTAGTGCTGAGGCACACCTGGGGTCCTGGTTTTGGTGGTTGTGAGGCTCCACTCCCCCTGGAGCTCTGGATGTCCTCCTGGTTCACGGAGGTGGGGCTGTTTGCGACAGCTCTTGTCCTCCACCACAGCAAGAAGAATACATCTTAGTGATTTTCCTTGCCTCACTGTTACAAGACTGTTTGCCCCTTCTGCTGATCTCACTGATCCAGGATTTTTCTGGGGAAATATTTTATGGTTCTTTCAAGGTCAACAAGGGAAGGGAGAGAAAGCATTTACTGATCTTTCCTCCATTTTGGCTCCCGGAAGTTCAAGTAGGTGACTTACAGATATTCAATCTATGGACTGATAGTCTCAGGAGCAGCTGCTGCAGATACCTGGTGCTCTGTGGCTATCACTCACTCAGTTCCTCTAGACTCCCTCCCTGGGCTGCTATTCCACCATGCTGCTGCTGCATCAGACCACCCCAGGGCATTCCTTCTCAGCCCTGCCACAACAGGGACATGCTATACTGTACACTGTATGTGCCTCCATCCTCATGGAACAGATCCTTCCCATTGACCGTCTAGTCCGGCCCAATCTGTGAATCTGCCGCAATCTCTCTCCTATTGGATTCTGTACCTCCAAATTTTGATCAGATTCTCTTTTTAGAGGTATCTGAAATAGTTTTTCTAAGAGCTTCAGTGAGTAATTGCTCTCACTCTGCCATCTTGGCCCTGTTCCCTGCCTCTTTTTTTTTATCTCCATCACTTAGTACAGTGCCTGAAACATAGTTGATATTTAAAAACGCTTATTGGTTATC
>JAQQSK010006972.1:0-14179 GCA_028658325.1 Potorous gilbertii
TACTAGGAGTAAGAGAAAGGGAGAGGTAGAAAGTAGAAAATCATCTCACATAAAAGAAGGAAGAAAGAGCTTTTACAATGGATGGGGAAGAGCGGGGCAGATGAAAGGAAATAGGAAATAAGGGATTTGGCTTACGAAGGAATAACACTCCATTAGATATGGAAATCTACTTTACCCTGCAGGAAGGCAAAAGGGAAGGGGATAGGAGAAGGAAGATAATAGAAGGGACAGCCAATTGGGGAAAGGGATGATCAGAGGCAAACACTATTGTGGGAGGACAGGTCAAGGGAGAGAATAGTATAAATTGAGGGCAGGATAGGACAGAGGGAAATGTGGTTAGTCTATTAAGGAAGTAGTTTGCATTATTATACACATATGACCTATATTGAATTGCTTGATTTCTCAATGAGGGTGGGTGGGGAGAGAGGGAGAGAATATGGAGCTCAAAGCTTTAAAAATGAATGTTAAAAATTGTTTTAGCACACAACTGGAAATTAAAAGATATACAGGCAATGGAATATAGAAATCTATTTTGCTCTACAGGAAAATAGAGGGGAAGGGGAATGGAAGAAGTGTGGGTAATAGAAGAGAGGATAGACTGGAGAAAGGGGTAGATGGGGTGCATGCTGAACTGGGGTTGGGGTTGGGGAGAGATGGGGAGATATTTTGAATTCAAATTCTAGTGGAAATGAATGTTGAGAACTGAAAAATAAGTAAATTATCTAAAAAAATAAAGGGAGAGGAAAAGTTAGGGTGAGAAGTAAGATCAGAAACCCTCTTTCAGTGTCGTGTAGCATGAAAAAAATATTGGACTCACAGAGTGTGGAGGATCTGAGTTCAAATCCTGCCTCTGGCATTTCATCATCTGTAGAATGGGGATAATGGAAGCATCTTCCTCATATGGTTATCAAAATAACTGCCAGTATTTATATAGCAATTTAAAGTTTGCAAAACATTTTTAAAATATCATTTCAACTCGTTCACACAACAATCCTGGAATATAGGTGCTCTTGTTGTCCTCATTTTACAGATGAGGAAACTGAGGCAAACAGAGGTTAAGTGATTTGTCCAGGGTCACACAGCTAGTAAATGTATGAGACTAGATGAGACAAGCTCAATCTAGCTTCCTCCTGCCATAGATGTCACCTGCTATTATTGTTGTTAGTTACCTTATGAAATCTTCTGGCAGAATGGAACAGCGTTATAGAAACATGTGATGTATGGAAAAGAACATAGGATCTAAGAGGTCATCCAGTTTCTGTTTCTAACTATAGTCTTAAAAATAAGCTGTACTTTCTTCTGTAAAAATAATTAATTAAAAAGAATCAGGTTGCCTAAGTGGAAAGATTACCGATCTCATAGTCATGAAAATCTGAGGTCAAGTTCCTTCTTCTAACACACATTTACTGCGTAACCCTGGACAAAGATAAGTCCTTCAGTCTCTCAGCAACCAGGACAACAGTTTAAGACTATGGACTGAAGAATAGTTACTAATTTGCATTGGTAAAGGTAGGAGTCCTTTACCCAGAGTTTCTTATACCAAAGAAATCAAAAGACTGGATTTCCCACCCTACCCTGCCCCTAAGGAAGATCAGAAAGAACACTGGACTTGAGAATTAGACTGAAGTCCTAAACCAAGCAAGTTCAAGAGTCAACTCCAAGACTAAGGGGCTGTTTGATCCTGAAAGGTCACTTAAACTCCTTAAATAACATTTAGGTTTTTTATTTATCAAATGGTTAGGAATAATAATCCTTGTACCATCTTTCTCACAGGGTTTCTATGAGGAAAAGTGCTCTGGCAATCTTAAAGGACTATAAAAACGGGAACAACTAATTAATCAGCAGCCCAAGGTAGAACCCATTACTACCTTCCTAGGGTATCCCAAACATTTATTTCCTCTCTCTGTGCCTCAGTTTCCTGATAGGGAAAAAGTTTCTAAATCCTATGATCTCATAATTTGAGTTACTTTTAAACAGTGGGAGCATAATTAAAACCTCAAATGTAGAATTTTTTAAAAGTTCTACACTGGAAAAGTACTTAGAGATCATCTAGGAAAGGAACATAGAACAGAAAGAACACTGGACTTGGGAATCAAGAAGAACTGGTCCTAAATCTAACTACTACAAGCTGGGAAACCATAACAAGTCATTTAACTTCATTGAGCTTGTCTCCTTTATTACTAGCTACTTCTGTGCTAAGGAAAGTACTTTTTATAAGACTTAAAGTTCTATATAAATGTGAGTTAATTATTACTTATTGTAGAGAAAGGAAAGGACTTGTAGAAAGTCACTCAGGAAGCCAATAGCCAAGACCAGAGTAGCCTCTGTGACTCTCGACTTCCAGTTCAATACCTCTACCCCAACATGTGTTGATGCTATATGATGTCTACATCTTCTTCCAACCAGAACCCAAATGTAGCAGGCAATCTCAATGATACATACTCACTTCATAGGTTGTAAGGACTTGGCAACCTGGAGTAGGCCACAGATGTTCAATGCTATTAGAACACTTCAGGGAAAGCTCATGAAACACAGGTCTGTCAAGTTCACAGCTGCTGCTCCCTAGAAAGCCCTGATGAGTCTGGCACACAAACTCTGCTTTCAATTTCAACTTTCAGCAAATTTGAAAACAAGGAAAGTCTTTTGAACCCAAACCTACATTTCATAATTTGCTCTTAAATATTTTTTCTACCTTTCAGTCTAAGTGGAACCTCTCAGAAGGAATGGAATGATGGTAGAATCAGAGCAAAAAGGCACTTGGCACACAGTAATCCCTCAGAATCCAAGGGAAATGGAAGTGGATTTTAGCCCAGTGTAAAAATAAGCTTCCTCATGTTATCCAACAATGGAAAGTACTACAATATAAGGTAGTGAGTTCCTCATAACTGAAGGTATGTAAGTGAAGTTACTGTCTGTTTAGGGAAGTTGTCAGAGTAGTTCATGTTTCAGTAAGTAATGTTACTTCAGATGTGGTGATGTTCTTCCTTTACTCAAAAGTCCTGAATAATTTGCCATTTTCACTAGTCTAAAGTTCAAACTGCTCTGTTTGGCATTCAAAGCCTTCCAAAATCTGTGTCATACATCCTTCCCTCTTCATGCACACCTTGCTTAAATCCAAACAGGTTCTCTCCTTCCTTAATGAATTCAATGCCTACTCATGGCCTTTCCCTACCTCTACTCCTGCCCACATACTGGGGGCCTTCAAGGTACCTATTGTATCTCCCACGATACTCTAACTTCCCAATTCCTCAGCCTCATAATAATTCCTGTAGCCTCCTCTCTGTTCCACCGCAGCTCTACTCAAAGATGGTTATACCTTTTATCGTGCCATCATCCACAGGTGTTCTCTATGTCCATGAACTCTGAAAGTCCTTTATTTGGTCAGAACCTTTTTTATTCTATCTTTCCCTCTGCCTTATAACCTCTAACTTTGTCCTTCATCTTCACCTTGTCATCCATTCTCTCTCTCGACCCATCAGTTCTTTAGTAAGCCATCAGTCGTGCACTGACTCTTCCATGCTTTCTCCATCTTATCACTAACTCAAACCAAACTCCAATTTACTCCCAGCGTTACCTTCCTCACTCCCATTTATAAGATGCGGAACAGAACAGGAGAAAATAATGGAAACATGCCAAACGGAATGACTACAAATGCATGCCACATCTATGTGACTGATTCACTATCCTACTCACTACCTTGCCTTTTCTTTCTTCTCTGTCCCTCCACCCTCTCAGCCGAGAACCTCACCTCATACTTCACCCCCCCAAAAAAATTGAGGTCATTTGTCAAGAGCTCCCTCTCTTCTCCCCTCCTCCTTTCACATCACTCAGACATCTTCCTCCACTACTGCCTCCATCACCTTTGTCTCACATAAAGTAATAACCCTTCTCCTTGCCAAGTCAAACTTCTCTTAATTCAGAAGCAATCCCATGGTATCCCATCGTGTCTTCTCTATCAAAATGTCCCCTTTCATCACTCTGACTTTCTTTCTCTCTCTAATCTTCAATCTATCCACTGGCTCTTCCTGCTACCAACAAATATGACCATTCTTAAAAGAGGGGGAAAATCTCACCTCACTTTATTAGCTCGCAAGAATCTTACATCTCTCCTTGGCTAAATTTATCAAGAAATCCACCTTCACCAAATGCCTCCACATCCTCTCTTCTCACCCCTAAACCACCTGAAATCTAGCTTCCAATTTTCTAATTGTCAACTCCAAAGTGACCAATGACCTCAGTTGTCGAATCCAATGACCTTTGTTCAGTCCTTATTGGTTTTTCTTCAGGCTTCGGTATTGTCAATCATCTACTTTTCAGGAATACTCTTTTATATCTGTGTTTTCGTGACATATCCACCTCCTATTTCTCCTCTTACCTTTCTTACCACTCTTTCTCAACCTTTCTTTGCTAGATCTTCATCCAAGTTATTCTCACTAATTATGAGTATCCTCCAAGGTTCAGTCCTGGAATCTTTTCTCTTCCCTCTTTATATTGTCTTGTTTCATGATCTCCTTAGTTCTGATAGACTTTGTTATTCAGATGATTGTCAGACATATTTACTTATCCCTCCCCAATCTCTCTCATGAGCTTCTGTCAGTCTTGAATCACTTATTGCCTTTTGGACATTTCAAACTAGATATCCCATAGGTTCCTCAGACTTAATGTGTCCAAAATAGAAGTCATTACCTTCCCTCTCCCAGCAAAAAAAAAAAAAAAAACCACTTTCATTTCTTACAACCTTTCCTCTTATTGTCAAAATCACCACAGTCCTCTCACTCCACCAGACTAGCAACTTCTGTTATCATCAGCTGGGGACTTGCAGTTTTCCCATGTATCTAATCTGTATTCAAGTTATTGCCTTCAAAACGTTCCTTATATACACCCCCTTCTCTCCACTCAGTCCTGGTGCAGTCTGTCATCACCTTAACTCTAAATTATTGAAATAGTCTTCTACTTGGTCTCTCTGGCTTATTTCTCTCCTTATCCTAGTGCATCCACTACTACCAAAGTCATTTTCCTAAAGCACAAGTCTGACCACATCTCCACTCTACTTGGCAAACTCTGGTTGCTCTCTTATTACCTCCAGAATCAAATATAAAATACTCTGATTGGCATTTAAGGCTCTTCACAATCTTTCCATGTTACTATTTTTCCAGTCTTCCTACCGTTACTTCCTCCCTCAACTGACTGTCATCTAGAGATACTGACCTTCTTGCTATTTCTTTAACACAATATTCCACATCCCAATCCTGTGTCTATTCATTGGCTACCCCTTTTGCCTGGAATGTTATCCCTCCTCACCTCTGCCAAATTTCCTTGAATTATTTTAAGCTCTAGCCCAAATTCCACCTTTTAGAGGAGACTTTTCGTACAGCTGCTGGTGCCTTCCCTCTCAGATTACCCCAACCTCCACTTGACATATCTTATGTATACATCCTTACTTGCAAGATGTCTCACCTCTTAGAATGCAAGATCCTTGAGGATACGATCTGTTCTTGCCTTTTTTCTCTATCCCCAGTGCTTAGCACAGTGCTTGGGGGGATTTCCTTCACTCCTTTTAAATGCTAAGCTGACTGTCATGATGCTTTCCTCCATTCCCACTGCTGGCAACAACGTTCTCCTTCCAGCATTCTAGACTCCTTTCTTGCACCTCTCTAATGTACTTATGTAACTCTGTGAATTGCATTGAATGTCCCCTGCTCCCTATAGTCTCACCAATCTCTTCCCTTCTTTCTAGATGCAGCTCAAACACCAGCATATGAAGACTTTCCTGATGTTCCCCCCCCACAACCCCGCCACTAATGCCTTCTCTCCTACTTAATTCTGTAGTTATTTGCATTTGTTCTCTTTGGATTCATTCTTTATATGTGTATATTTGTACTTAACGTTGCCATTGGAATCTAAACTCTTGTGGGTAGAGAGAGATTGGTGATATCCATTCGTAAAGGGGGTGTGGCCACCGGGACTTCCCTAAGCCAAAGAAATAGCAGGTCTAGTACAACAATAATAAAAATATTCGTGTACATATAAAATGTAATCTGGCATGACAAAAATCTATTTTTTCTTTTAGATTATTTAAAAACCAGCATGCCATAATGAATAGAGGGCTAGCCCTGGCCCTGGGAAGATCCGAGTTCAAGTCCTTCCTTTGGCACATAGTAGCTTCTTCCTGGACATGTCTTCACCGGGCTAGTTTTACTCCAGCCATAATCTTCATCTCACCTCACAATGCTGGACTCGGACTCTCAGGCTTCTACATCTACTTGGGGAGCTTGCAGACAGTTCTTCAAGCCGCTTACTAGCCATCTCACTGCATAGCTTCATCTCCTCTCATCACTTTTCCTCGCTTCTTTACGTGCTGTTTTCTCTTAGTAGCGTTGTAAGCTCCTTGAAGGCAAATGCTATCTCATTTACTTTTATTTTCATCCCCACAATTAGCACAATGCCTGGTAAAGAGTAGGTCCTTAATAAATGCTTTATCCAGCTAACTGGTTAATGATCTGTGTGACCATGATCCTTTCAGAACATAACTCTCAGCTAGTGCAGACTAGTTTTTATTGGTAGAAAGAGTTTTCTCAACAGAAGTTCCTCATATTTATGAAATTACATGTAAGGACAAAAATATTCCTCAAAATTCATACTCTAATACACATAGGAGGTGTTGCAATGGCATGGTTAACTTGTGAGCTCTTAGTAATTACACAGTAAATTGACATTTCTCTGGTAGCTCGAGTGCTTTGGCACAGCCTCTACCTTGAACTACATCCGCATCTTGTCAGATCTCAGAAGAGATACCTGGAAATTCTTCCACTTCTGCTCACGGCTGTTTGAACACGGCTCCAACAGCTTCTTTACTACATTTTTCATGGAGTAAAATGTAAGATTCTTGAGGGCAGGGATGGTTTTTATCGTTATCTTAGTATCCCCAGAGGCAAGTACAATTCTCGGTACACAATAGATGCTTAATAAATGCTTATTGAATGGAATTGAGGTCTTCACTGACCTAACAGCAATAACGATGCACAGAGAAGACAGGCAGGTACCAAATGGAGATCATGTATCAGTTGAGTAAAAAGTTGATTATTTGTGGCAGGATAACATTATTTGAGGAAGCAAAGGAGAGTACGCAAGAGACATGCAAGATGACAAAAGCAAAAGGGGGAAAGAAGAGGAGACAATGAAAAGCATTGGCCTGCAGAAAATAAAACTATTTTTAAAAATGGCACTTTAGGAGACAGGAAAAAATCAATTGGAGAATGCCTACATGTTTCCAAAAAACCTTAAGGAATTGTTTAAATTGTCCACTTGCTTCTCAGTTCTTTATCTTAATGCCTTCATATACCCCTTTAAAATGTATTCAGTTAAGAGAACCTCTGGCCAAAGGTTAAGATATTTCTTGAGAAAATATGTCCCTTTAAACATTCAAATTTATCCAGGCTAAAACTTTCCATATTTGTCTAAACTTAGACTATACTTTTCACACTGAAAACTGACCTGTGTAATAATCTAAGCCTACACTATTACCATGCTCTTGAAAGAGAGCCAAAAAAATGTGTTAGAAAAAAATTTGTGATAAAAATGAGTAAAACATCTTTATCTGAATGGAAAGGAACATACAATAAAACTCTCATGATGAATATTTCTAAATATTATAGTTTGTACAATTATCTCTCCGTACATATTTTTCCCCTTCCAAAAAAATCTCATTTTAGGGGTATTTTATATTCAGGACCAGCATATACTCTTTAAAGAGCATACCCTTCTCTTTAAAAGGATAAACATAACCCTAAGACACACTCCTAAGTGTGTATTAAAATTATAACTGAGGCCATTAGTACTTGGGGAAACAGGGGTCAAAAGAACATTTTTACTTAGGTTTCTGTGTCTACAACCTTTAACTTTAACAGGCATGAACATTTCTAATTTCTACAGAAATGAACAATGGATAAGTAGCTATGAACTAGGTCACAGATTCAATATGAACTCCATATTAGGAGCATGAAGGCTTACAATCGTAAATAATCATACAATCATATTGGATCAAGTCATAATTTATCTTAGTGTGTAAAAGCCACTTTGATCCAAACAAAATTCAGTTGAATTATTCAACTATGATGCAACAGAGGTTATCTTTGATTACTTCCTGAAAAGATGTTAACCTCACTTGTAATCAATTGTGTTGACCAGGTCTATGGAATCTCTGCCCCATAGAGGCAAGTACTAAAGGCAAATAATTGCATTTTTTGCCTACAGCTATCAAAAACATAACTAGACTCTATCATTTTGATAGCAATAGCATCCTATGAAGACAAAAGATGGAGATGCTATTCAGTTAAAGTAGATTTCTCTTGCTGTAAAATGAAGGCATTTTCCCAGAAAACCTGGAAAAGAAAGGCAATCAATAAAAATTAAAAATTCTAAAATGGTGCCCTGAAAAAATTTTGCCTCAAATATAACATTAACATACACAATAATTTCACTTATTTTGGAATGTTCTGGAATGAGTATCAACACTCAAAGTGCATGTATAACATACCAACTAGAGGGTTTTCTCCATTGAAAAATAAAGAGATTTCATTAGATAAGACTTATCTTTTATAAAACTATTCTGATAATCTTTACTTTTCTTTTTCTACCAAAAGTAGAGTCTCTTAACCTTTACTATGTCAGAGTCTCCCTTTCAGAAGCCTGGTAAAACCTATGGACCCATCTCAGGATAGTATTTTTAAATACAAGAAATAAAATATACAGGATTATAAAACAAACCAATCATATAAAAATTCAAAATATCTTATTTTCAAATTAATTCATGGATTCTATGTTAAGAAGACTTGTCCTATAATACTGCTTATTTCTTTAAAGTATAAAATTATTAGCAACATTTATTAAGTGCCTACTGTGTTCTAAGAATTATGCTAAGTACTAGATTGTGGTGAACATAAAAATTATCTAGTGATTACCAAGTAATTACTGTAATCAATTTTCATGTCCTATTTCTCCATTTAATGTAAGGTCCTTGCAGGTAGGGGGCCCCTCTTATTTTCCTGAGTATGTCCCCCAGCACCTAGCTGAGTATATCACCAATAGGTTGGTACTAAGTAAGTATTTGTGGAATAAATGAATCCTTTTCAGTCCAAATGAAGATTAAATTTGAGAAGGCTAAATTGGCCTCAATGATCAATCCAGGATGATAGCAATTCATAAATTGTCAATAACTGAAATAAGCATTGCAAAAATCATCCAAAGTAACTTTGGATTTGTTTGTCTTTCTGGTCAGGATTCTGTTACACTACAAAACAAATGTAAAAGTCTGGGTGCAGACCCAGAAGACCAATGTCCTTTCTGCCCTTGAAATATTGTAATCTGAGATGCATTTCAGCACAAGAGCAGTCAAATAGCCTGGGGGTGATACAAGCATGAGAATCATCATATCAGGCATTAGGGATGTGAACATTTAATTCTTTTTTTAATCTACTGGAATTGGGTCCTAGTGAAGCTAAGAATATGTATGTGCACATAAAACCCTTTAGGGAAAAAAATCTTGAGCTCAAATGAAATTAAACCCATTTCTTTCTAAAGGGTTTGTTCACTGAGGGTTTTCCCAGGCTTTCTCTCTTCCCCTCATCTTAGTACCTACCCTCTCCTACTAGTCTCATTAGGACACAAAGAGGACTCACTCAAAATTTTTAGATGTAAAAGGGAATCAGTCCAGGACAACAAACTATTCCAAATTTTAGCTTCTTGACAGAATTGATAGTCTGAAAGAAGTTCAAAGGAGAGTAACCAGGTGATGTGAAAAACAGTCAAAGGAAGTGAAGGTATCTAGAAGGCAGAAATGAAGACTGAGGGGAAATGCAAAATATTCCAAGACTAGTCCATAGGAAACAGATTAGACTTTTGTGGGTTGACTCTAGAAGGATGAACAAGAAATAATGGATGGAAACTGCAGATTTAGATCTTGAATCAATTTAAGGAAAAACCCATACAATTAGAGCCACCTTGGAATGGGTTTTCTTGAGAGGCAGGGCAGTGTGGTAAAATAGGACTTAAAGTCAATTGTTGTTACTGAATCATTTTCAGTCATGTTCAATTCTTCATGACCCCTTTAGGGGTTTTCTTGGCAAAGATACTGGAGTGGTTTGTCATTTCCTTCTCCAGCTCATTCGACAGATGTGGAAACTGAGATAAAAAGGGTTAGGTGACTTACCTAGGGTCACACAGCTAGTAAGTGTCTGGGGCTGGATTTGAACTCACGACTTCCTGACTCCAGGTCCAACACTCTATCCACTGTGCCACCCAGAGTCAGTGGGCATGATTTTAAGTCCTAATTCTTCCACTTACTATCTGTATGACTTTGGGCAAGTCAAGTTACTTTCCTTCCTCAGGCTTCAGTCAGTCAATCAACAAGTACTATGTGCCAGGCACTATACTAAACCTGGGGGACCCCCAAAAAGGGCAAAAGACAGCCCATTCTCTGAAGGAGCACACAGTTTAATGGAGGAAAACAACAAGAAAACAAATAAGGACAAACAAGCTATATAAATGATGAACAGGAACAGGAAAGGCACTAGAATTAAGAGGGGTTGAGAAAGACTTCTTGGAGAAGATGTGATTTTAGCTGAGACTTGAAGGAAGTCAGGAGATGAAGATGGAAATAAAGAACATTTCACAGTCAGAGAAAATATTTGGAGTGAGATGGAGCATCTTACTTGAGGAAAAGCAAGGAAGACAGTGTCACTGGATTGAAGAGTATGACAGAGTAAGGTATAAGAAGTCTGCAAAGGAGTTAGGTCAGAAAGGGCTTTGAATGCCAAACAAAGGATTTTGTATTCGATCCTGGAAATACCAGGGAGTCACTGAAGTTATTGAGTAGAAGGCTGACATGATCATATCTGGGCTTTAGGAAGATAAGTTTGGCAGCTCCAAGGAAAATTTATTTTCCTCTTTTGCAACATGATTATGAAGGCACCTTCTGGATTCTTCTATGAACCTTTTACTATTAAAGCTATTTACTGCTATGACTGTGATGACCATTTGTCTAAAATGTAGAAAAGAGAATTCCTATTCAAGTGAGAGTCTGACCAAATCAGGGACTGTTTACTTAGTGTACTTGAATTTTTTAAAAAAATATTTTAATAATTATTTTTAACATGATTGATCTCCTTGGTATTTTATTATGTGTTTCTCAACACATCTGGGAAAAAACTCATAGGCTACTCCAGACTTTCAAACTGGTCCAGGACTCAAAAAAAAGTTAAGAATACTAATCACCGTTGGCTAGATAATCTCTGTTGTCCCTCCTGCTCCTGGGACTGAAGTGATGTTTTCTTTAAGAAAAGCCATGACAAATCTGGCCAGGACTTTCAGACACAGGATACTGAAGATAACTTTTTAAAATCATCCAACACTTAGTTGTGTGACCCCAGGCAAGGCACTTAACCTCTGTTTGCCTCAATTTCCTCAAATTGTAAAAATGGGGACAGTAAGAGAACCTATCCCCCAGGGTAAAGCACTTAGGCTGGTACATAGTAGGTATTATATGAAAGTTAACTGGTATTTATTATTATTTATTATCATTCATTCTTAGGCAAAACTTTTAGGTGAACTTGGCTTAAATAAGCTTTTCAAAAAATAAACCTAAAACTTTAAAATAAGTATAAAAGCAATTTCTTTGTACAGAGAAGATGATTTGAAATTGTTAGAGAAGTTACTAAGCTTTCAAAGGGCAGTAGGAATAGGTGATAATTACTCTAAGGTCCCGAGCTGAGGTGAATGGCAGGGTGGGACACAAATACACAAAAAATGAAATCTACAGATGCTAACTATAACCATCACTTCTATTCAGTTCTTGGTTTATCTATCTCACTTATTGGCAGTCTGTGGTTGTGTCAGCCTAGAAGTCTTCCATGCTGAGTGTCTCTGTGTATGTCTATTTCAGGCTCTCCTTCTAAATTACATGTGCGTGTTTTTTTGTCTCTTGCTCATTTTTTATTTCACTCTACTTTTGTTTCTCTTTTCTCTACCCATCCAACCCATCTTAATCCCTTATTGGGTCATAGAAGACACACACACAAACACACACACACAACACCTAACTCCTTAAAAAGTCCATTTCCCTTTGGTATCTTCCATTTGCTCTTCTCTCACTTTTTTCAAACCCCTGTTATCTGACTCCTTAATTACCAAATGAAGTGATCACTTCTCAATCCTCAACCTTCTTAATGACTCCACAGTACTGGACATTGTTGACTCCTCTTTCTTGGATCAGGCTATTCCTCAGTCTCCTTGTTGATTCATCATCCATGTCATGACCACCACCTGTGGATGTTCCTTGAGGCCCTGTCCTGGACCTATTCTCTTTTCTCCCTACATTCTCCCACTTGGTAATTTCATCACCTTTATGGGTTCAATGACTATCTCTAGACTGTTAACTCCTACCTTAGTCTCCTGAGCTCCAGTCCCACATTAGATACTGGATATTGGACATTTCCACCTGAATATCCTTTAAGCATCTGAAAATCAATGTATTCAAAAATAGAGAAAATAATTGCCCAATCTACCTCTTTAACAGCATCCTTATTAATGTCAAAAGCAACCTAAGTATCATCCTTAGTTCCTCACTCTCACTCACCCATCATATCTGATCAGTTTTCAAATCTTGTTTCCTTCTTCCCAACATCTTTTTCATACATTTCCTCCTCACCTCTAACATAGCTGCCATCTGGACTCTTGCAACAAGCTTTCTAATAGTCTCCTTGCCTAAAGTTTAGTGTCTGAGGTCAAATTTGAACTCAAGAAGATGAGTCTCCCTGACTCCGGGTTCAGCACTCTATCCAGTATATCACCTGGCTGTCCCTAACTAATCATAATAGAGAACTTTAAAATGCATAAAGGTGTGTGTATACATATATATGTGTGTGTGTGTAAATACATATATGTGTATATATGTATATACACATATACATATAATTAGATATTTTATTAAATACCTTGCTATTTCTTAAAGATCATATCAGGTAGATCAAATATTTTATTCCTCTTTCTCTACAAATAAAATTAAAGTGAATTATGTAGCTTACTTGTGTACAACTCTCAAATGATTTTTCCCCCTGTGGATTAGTAGTTTTTGCTAGAACAAAAAAAGTCTCATGTTTCTTTGGGAGAAGCATTTGGGAAAGGGGGACCCTTCCATCAAAGAACAATCCACTTCTGTTTCCTCAGGTTGGCAGGTACATTGATTGACAATATCTTAGGCAAACAAACTGCCATTTCAGACATAGTTAACCAATTTAGAAATGTCAGGGAAATCTCCAAACTGCAGAAATCGTAAACCTTCAAGGAGGTCACAGGATGAGTATAAAAGCCCAATTAGAGAGGTAAACTCTCATCCATCAGCATAACTGAACCTGAAAGAATCTTGAAGTCCACATCTGGCCTTGAATAGTCAGTGATACAAGAATTATATAAAATCTTGACCAGAGTATAAAGACATCCAGTAGAGAACAAAAAACAGCCTCTAAAAAATCCCTACTGAGAAAAAGGTTAAAAAGCAAAGATGATAGAAGATTCTGAAAATGATAAAATGATGTAAAAAATTTCTCTTCCCTCAACTAGAAAAATAAAAGCAAGCATTATGGGCAGAAGATGGAAAGCACTGTGATAACAAAGCAGTTCTAAGTTTTCTGTTTATATTTAAAGGGCTCAGTGGGAATATCAGAATCCCTGAAGAAAACCATGCTTTAGTTCTGTGTTTTCTAGTCTAGAAACAGAAACAGAAATCTAATTTGAATAGTTCTTAGAGGTGAGGTATTTTCTTCCATGTTTCAATAAGTGTACAAAGTAGTCTTAGCATCCTGATACTGTTTTCTCCCTTTCATGTGTAGGACTTTTCTTTTCTTGTTTTTTTTCCCTTTGGTTTTTGTAATTCACTTTCAGTAACTCTAATATTTAAATAGAAGTCACTGGGCCAGATGCGTGATGGATTTTAATAAAGATCTAGAAATAAACATGAATACTGGTTATGAAAGGGCTCAGTTATTCAAATAGATACAGTCCATAAGAATCTATTTGTTAATTCCATAACGCAAATGAACTGTGATAGTTTTACTTATGGATCCAGTTAGTCATACTGAATTAAGACTAGTTAGTTATATATAGTTTTAACTACATAAAGGATACT
>JAQQSK010006973.1:0-14179 GCA_028658325.1 Potorous gilbertii
TCTCTTGTTTCTTGCCTCAAACCATGTTTTCCAACATGTTTTTGTCCATCCTTTCCAAAGCCCACCTTTGCATTGCAGTCACCAAATATTTTCTAAATTTTAAGCTTAATAACAACCACAGGGTATGAAGATTTTTTTCTGGTAGACTTAGAACTTCATTGCAATGCGAGGACTTAAAATATTCCTAATGGTCTCTTAAGGCCTTAAGAGAAAGAACTATGGAATTTCATCACAGAATGTAGCAGATCATTTTCTTTTGTATTACATTTAGGTTTTTTTTATGATTTCTCCCATTCATTTTAATTCTTCTATGCAACATGACTAAGGTGAAAATGTATTTAATAGGAATGTGTGTGTAGAACCTATATAAAATTGTATGCCGACTCAGAGAGGGAGGGGAGAGGGAGAGGGGAAGGAGGGGGAAAATATCTAAGTTGTATGGAAGTGATTGTAGAACACTGAAAACAAATAAAATAATAATAAAAAAATAAAATAAATTTTAAGCTTAAACATCCCAATATGTATTAGCATATATACAGCACAGAACACAAAAGCAGGGTTATATATCAAAGTATGGGTCTTCATTTCATACCACTTGCCTTTTTAAGTATACAGTAAATTCCACATGATACTTTCAGAATTTGTCTTTGATTGTGCTTTTTTGTCAGCTACTTAATGATTTCTTTTGTGTGTTGTTGGACGTTTCAATGGTATTTCCATGCTCTCTCTTCTTTCCCACCCCCAAAAAAAGAAAAAGGTAAATAAGTGCAGTCAAACAAAAAAAAAAGTTCCCACAGTGACCATGGCCAAAAATGTATGTCTCTTTCTGCATCTTGAGACCAATCACCAGGACTCAAAAGAAATGGGGAATATAGTTCATCATAGATTCTCTGGAGATGTAGTTTAGTCAGTCATAAGCATTTCTTTTAAAATAAGTTTTTATTTTTATTCTGAACTTAAATACCAAGTAGAATGGGCATTTGAATATACATGAAATTGCAGAGCTCTATACTGTCTGTATAGCTGGCTTTTCATTTTAAGCTATAATAAGATTAACCTTGAGCTTTCAAAGCAATCCTGTTTGTCTGGCCTTCTTTGTGGCTATCATATATGTAAAGCACTTTGAAAATCTTAAAGTGCTATGTAAATGGCCTTTGGGGAGTTGTGCAGTGATTTTTAATAACCCCAAGATTCTCCCTTCAACCAGGGAGGCAGAGGAAAGGAAGGAAGGAATGGAGGGGCAGCCAAGACCCATCTTGTGACTATCACTAGTATTCCAGGGATTTTGTGATCCATAAAATACCATGAACTCTAAAGACATGAATTTTTATTTCACTCAAAGGGCAGTGGAGAGTTGCAGGGAAGGAATGAGCAGGGTACATCATATTACCAGCAAAGAATCTCACAGGAGTAACATAATAGATGCTTTCAAAAAGATATCCCTGCCTCAAGTCTCTCCCCATTTCATTCCATTCTCTACACAGTCACCAAAGTGGCGTCCCCTACTCGGTAGACTCCAACGGTTCCATAGCACCTCTAGGATCAAATATAAACTCTTCTGTTTGGCATTCGGAACTTTTGACAGCCTGGACCCAACTTATCTTTCTAGCTTCATTGCATAACTCTTCACATACCATTCCCCTACTACCATTCCTCATTCTGACCTCCACACCTTTGTCCCCCGTGCACTTCCTCCCCACCTCTGCCACTTACTTTGATTCAGCTTGAATGTCAGCTTGTGTATGACTCCCATCACCAACTGCTGGTGCCCGCCCCACTCAAAAATGACCTTGTAATCCATTTTGTATGTATCTATATGTGCACATGTTTGTCACTCCTGGTAGAACTTAAGCTTTCCGAGGACAGGAATTACAGTGTCTGGCACTTAGTGGAAGCTTAATAAATGCTTGTTGATTGGTATGTAAGACAGGACCAGAAGCATATGAGAAGAACCTCACAGGCAGGCAGCATAAGCAGCAAGGTGCCTTGAGGAAGAGACAGGAGGAGGTATGTGCCAGATCAACCCAACTATTGATTAACTGCCACCTCCACCCCCATCCTACTAAAGACACAGAAAAGAAACTTCTGTTGACCAGAGACCTGTTGAATGACTCAGCATCACAAATTGGTATGATTTTGTTGAATGTCATAAAAGGAAAAAAAAACCCTTTGCCATTACACACCGAGGACCTTGGGACCCCTTCTATCTGACTTGTCTCCCCTGTTAAAATGTGCACTCCTTAAGGTTAGAAAGTGTCTTTTCTATTTGTATCCCCAGGGCTTGGCTCAGTAGTACTTGGCACATAGTAAGTGCTTTTTTCATTCATTTATTGGTTTCCACATCATGTCAAGAAAGCTAGAGGAAGGCCTCTCTGAACATTGGGTATTGGTAGGTTTCTAAGGCAACCGTGGATAAGACTGTAGAGGACAGCAAGGCTTGAATGGGTCACAGTGTACACCAATGGAGGGAGGTATTACAAGTTCATTGGTGTATTGGTGTATCAAGGGTTTATGGAAAATTATATCAAAATTTGGTTGCCCGGAGAAGTTGATCACTATTGTACATCAATTTCATGATAGCATGTTTGCCTAGATTCTGGATAACACACAATGCTCTTGTGCCTTCCCGGTCACCAGTGGAGTGAAACAGAGCTGTGGGCTTGCTTCCATGCCTTTTGGCATGATGTTTTCAGCCATGTTGAGAAATGCTTTCAATGAGGATGAACACGGCATCAAGGTTAACTACCATACTGATGGTAAGTTCTTCAATTTGAAAAGGCTACAAGCCAAGACCAAAGTGGAGGTAGTGTTGGTGCATGATTTTCTGTTTGTACATGATTGTGTGCTCAGTGCAGCCTCTGCAGCTGAGATGCAACAAAGTATGGATCAATTCCCTGCTGCCTGTGCTAATTTTGGTCTGATAATTAACACCAAGAAAACACAGGTGTTCCATCATCCACTACCACACCCTCCATATGTGGAACCATTGGTTACAACAAATGGAGAAGTTTTGAATGCTGTGGATAAGTTCACTTACCTTGGTAGTGTATTTTCCAGGGATGCACACATTGCCAGAGCTAGCTCAGTGTTTGGGAGGCTCCAAAGAAAAGTTTGGAAAAGAAGAGGTATTAGACTAACTACTAAACTGAAAGTCTACAGAGCCATTGTGTGAACCTCATTGTTTTATGCTTGTGAAACATGGACAATCTACCAACACCATGCCAGGAAACTGAAACACTTCCATTTGAACTGTCTTAGGAAGATTCTGAGGATCAACTGGCAGGATGAGGTACCAGACACTGAAGTCCTTGCTCGAGCTGAACTGCAAGTATTCAAACTATGCTTCAGAGAGAGCAACTCTAATGATCTGGCCACGTTGTTCAAATGTAAAATGTACACTTGCCAAAAAGACTATTTTATGGAGAACTTGCACAGGGCAGGCAATCACATGGTGGCCAGAAGAAATGATACAAGGACATTCTCAAGGTCTCTCTCAAGAACATTGGATTTGACTGTGCAACATGGGAGACACTGGTGCAGGACTGCTCGGCATGGCATGCCCACATAAGAAAGGGTGCTGTGCTCTTTGAGCAAAGCAGAATTGAGACAACACAAAGTAAATGCAGGATGTTTAGGATATCCACCCCAAATATTCATACAGTCTATCTGTGCCCAACCTGTGGTAGAGCATTCCGAGTTCGTCTTGGTCTGATCAGCCACAGTCGGACACACTGAAATTTCACTTTACAATGGTGATGTCATTTTGGTCCTCTTTGAAGATGAAGGACAATAACCAACCAACCAAGTATTGAGCACATGACAAAGATATAAACACATTTTTAAAAATTGTTCCCTATACAATGAAAATAGAACTTTCAACAATTCTTGAAATGAGACAAAATTATTTCTGAAAAGAGAACAGTAATGGATCACCAATCAATGCACATCTTAGACAGTGTGGCGTGGCTGCCTAGGCAGTTCTTCTAGCACTCCCTTGATGCTCCAAGGAAGAAGGAAGAAAAAAGCCAAGAATAAAGGAAGTGGGCCATAGGAGGAGAGCTCTAAATGCTACCTTCAGATATTTCAGGCTGCACATGCAGATCTTACCTGTCCTCAGCTGCTCCATCCCCCCCATGTTAGAGGCAGTATTGCCCACATTCTGACATCTGTCAGATCCAGAGGATGTAAGAGATGTCGGTCCTTTTCCAAGGGAACAGGGCAGTTATGGGGAGGCAACTTTTATGCACCCAAAATTGCCTCTGAGGCCATCCTTCAGAATTACAGTTTAGACCAAGTACATTTTCTCTATCTTTTTTCAGCCTCACAACACTTAAATCTCCACAGTGTGTCCTACTAACAATTCCAATTGTATGGTATTTGGAAAGTCAAATAACACTTGTGAGGTCCCAGTATGATATCTCTCAAAGTTCCATTTTTCATTGAAGAAATTTTAATATGTTGTTTCCAATTCTCCAATGCAACGTTGATTAGCGTTGCATCAACAACACACACTATTGATTGCTTTCCTTGCAGACCCACTTGTTCATAAAACCCATGTGAGAAGATTTGTGTGAAATGCACTGGAATGGTGGCCCCTGCTTCTTGGTTGCCCTTATTTCCATACTCTTGTTGAAGTAGTCCCACCTGAATGATTGTACCTCAGTGCCAAGATCACTCCCAAAACTGGCATTTCTCTTCATGCCCACTTCCCCTGAAAATATAATTGAGGGGAACTCTTTCTGTTCAAATCATTTAGTTTCTCCAAAGGGGAAAAAATGATGATGTCAGAGGCAGGGCACAGTGAACACTAGCTGTCCTATATACATAGCAACTAACTTGGAAGCAACCCGTTATTGCTAATAAAAACAAAAACCCTTCCCAGTGAAATGATGTAAACTATAACATGGCCAGAGGAAAACATTCAGAATATGACTATTTTTAGAGTCTGTTGTTATCTTTCTTTCCCTCATGAAAACTTCTACATTAACCCTCAGCTCAGTCTCTAAAGGTAGCCGTGTATTCTAATGAACATGCCTCCAAATTCCTTCCTAGTTTTCTATCCTGCCACTGAAAAGCTCTTCCTTTTGCTCAGTCTTCGAAGGAATTGCTTACTTTGGCAGAAAGCTATGTTGAGCAGTCAGTCATTGCCCATGGCCAGGTTTCTCTCCTGCCTCAGGGCCAAGCTGCAGCAGAAGCAGTTGCAACATAACCCACAGGCTGAAATGGTCCTCTAGAGGATCGTCTGTGGAAGGAGGTGAATTGAGGTTGATGAATTTCCCTTTTTGTCACTCTGAGCAAGAGAAGGTCCCCGTTCCTTTGGACTAAGACATGTGAAGGCCACTTTGCAGAGAGCTTGGCAGGGTCTCCTGGAAAATGCATAAAATATGTCGGATATGTCATCTACCCCTCTCTCTTCTACTTGCCCAACTCTTGAAACTCTTTTGAGGCCATGACATCAATCAATCATGTAGCTAACATTTCTCCTCTGCTTACACTGTGCCCACCCCAAGTGAGGCTGGTTGTGTTCATCACTTTGTTTCCAGGTGCTAGCCAGCATTGGCCCAGAGCCCAAGTAATGCCCTCTCACTTGGCTTTGGACCATTGCTTCCTGCCCTTTGGGAGTGAGAAAGCCAAATGGTGGCAGAGATTTCTAAAAGTAATCTGACAAGCTGTTTAAGAGAGCAGTAAATTCTTGAAAATGAGTTGCTGAGAATTCACAGGCTTATGTGTATTAAGGCCACTTTCCTTCTCCTGTTTAAAGCCTGCTGAGGAAAGGTTTGTGTTGGCTTGGAGAGAGACTCCAGAGGAAGGAAATTTTATTTCCCACCCCTATTTTTCTTATATGCCACAGAGTTCCATCATTTTCATTTACTGATGAGTACATTCTTGCTCCTGTTAGCAGCATTGTAGAGCCAGTCTTCCTAGGACAGAGTGAGGACTGGTTTGTATTCTGCCTTCGGTACCAACAAAGTCATCCATTAGGGTCTCACCACTGAGACTTTGTCCTTGGGATTGTGCTGACAAATCGGCAGCTTTCAGATGGACGATTGGCTCTTTTTGACTTGTAAACTGGCACCACAACTGACCTGGATTGGCAGAAGTTAACGTAAGACACAGCACCCAAAAGTCAAAACCAATCATTTTGCCTCTTAAACTTATTTTCTAGTTATAATCCCTGCATTCCCATGAATCATGAATTTCAAACTGGAAGAAGCTTCAGAGATCTGCTTGTTCAGCCCATTCATTTTGCTGAGGAGGAAAGTGAAGCTGGAAGAAATTAAACAGACCTTGCTGAAGCTTTCACTTGACTTCAGTCAGACTTTTCATTGCTAGAAGGGAGATTGAGGGGCATCTCCTTCTCTCTCTCTCTCTCTCTCTCTCTCTCTCTCTCCTTATCCTACATGCCTGTCCACACCCAATAACCATGAACATCCCTTGAGACCCTGTACTGGGCTTTCTTTCTTTTTCTGCTATGCACGATGTCCCCAAATGTCTCTGTTCAGTTACTTCTCAAATCACCTCCTTCCACAGACAGATCGTCTCGAACACCATTTCCACCTGTGGGTTCTGTTGCAAGTGCTTCAGCTGCAGTTTGACCCCAAGTCAGGAGAGAAACCTGGCCATGGGCAAGGTCCACAAGAGAAGAGGACCAAGGACAGAGTCTTAAGAGCTACCCACGATTAGAGGGCTTGCTTGGATGATATACCTGCAAAGCAGACTAAAGAGAGGCCACAAAGATGAAGAGATCCAGGAAAGAGTCCTGTCATGGCACCCCAAGGAAAAGGGAGTGTTCAGGAAGAGAAGGTGATCAACAGTGCCAAAAACTGCCCAGAGAAGTCAAGAAAGATGAAGACTGAGAAAAGGCCATTCAATTTGTCCTTTACAGGATTGTAAGTGAAAGGGGGGTAGATCATTGGTAGCCTTGGAGAGGGTAATTTCAGCAGAATGATGAGGTCAGGGCCACACAAGGGGATAAAGATGCAAGGTTATAACTAGCAAGGATGGAAAGACAAGAGAGGGCTTTTTTGAGGATGGGGAAGACATGGACAGGTTTGTAGACAGTAGGGAAAGAGTCAATAGACAGCAAGAGAGTGAAGGTAAGTTGGGGGGCAATCTGCTGCAGAAGAATGGGGGGCAATCAACTGAGATGCTCACCCATAGTGCCCCTGGTGGGAAAGAATGCGCTCACAGCCACAGTGAAGAAGGAGAACTGTACCTGATCAGTTTCACCTTTAAAAAGCTGAAGTCAATGTCATGCTTGCCTTGTGGGCATAAGAGTATGTGAACACAGCTTTGCCTTTATATACAGGTGTAATGCACATACAAACACACACACACACACACACACACACACACACACACCTCCTCCACTCCCATCCTTGTGAGAGCCCTGGGGCACTCTTAGTTTAGACATTTGCCACCCAATAACAATTACTGATTTATCCAATCAACTCAAAGGAGCAAAGAAATCTTGTAAACTCCCATTTTTTTAGGCTCTTCCCCAGGACTATCCTTAATACTGGGCACCTTAGCTTTATTTCCTACCTAACTAGATTCTAATTAAATGTCACATCCCACCAAATAGCCACTGGAGGTGAGAGAGAAGTTGATGGATCTCATGAGCCAGGTGTGGTTGTACAACTGGGAGCCTCTTGAGTCTCTTTTTACCTATGGTCCAGCAAGCGGGCTGCTTCTCCTTTGGGTTGCAACAAGGGCTATTCAGCTATTTGGTCCCTAAATTCTACCCATTTCTGCTTTGTAACTTGAATTATAGCCATAGCTGTATTTAACTATTGAGTCCCACACTTCGACCGTGGCTACCTTGACACTTTCCAGCGGTGTTGAGAGTTTTATCTACTCTGCAGTGATGAATGAGCACTGTGCTTTTGTTTAGAAGATATGAAAAAAGGGGCAGGAAGAACTGGTCACAGCTCAGCAAAGTTTCTGCTCTTAAATATGACCTCAAAAGACACTTGTGTTCTTAATCACAGACATGGCCTGGGTAACCCTTGGCTATCACTAAACATAACAAGCCATCTGGCTCTTTGGATCCAACTGACTGGTCAATTCAGTCAAACAACTAATTGGCTAGTCAATTCAATCAAGGCAGCTTCAGTTTTCTCTAACCAGCTCTCAGAGTTCATAAGTTCCAATTCTTAGCAACCCAAAGTATGCCTTGAGGAAAATAGGAGAAAGACTCCCCCAAATTGAGGACAACTTTTTCAGACAAATTTGCTTGAGCAAGGAGAAGAGAGTAAGACCTTTGCATGAGACCTTGTGATGTAAAGGGGAGAAGGAACCCAAAATCATGGGAAAGCCACCACTTCAAAGATTACCACTGACAGGAAGTAGGGTAGCACCTACTGAAGAGGTGTTTTGCCTCTGGGGTACTACCACCACCAAAGGAATAAGTGCCATCTTGTAGCTTCCTACTTTAACTTATTGTTTTCACTGTCTGGATGCTAAGTAATATGAGTGACCGCTAAATTTGGACACCCTAGGGCAAAATCTCACTCGACGAACCCCATTTATGGCTCTACCAGATGGATTCTTGTGGCTGTTTGTAGGACAGCTCCACCTCTCTGTCTGTTGCACTCTTGAGCGGCATTTCAGATGCCCTGGGTTGTCAGAGAGACATTCCTTTTGTCTGATATTCTTTTACCATTGGCACAAAACTGAAATTGTCAGGTTGTTTCTCAGATTCCTTGGTCCCTGTAATAGAAGTCACTTTTCCATTCTCTCTGCTTTTGCTTCCACTATTGTTTGCAAAAGGGCACAAGTTAGGAAGGATTTGGATTATTTGGGGGTCACTTGCAACTAGTTGGCCCTTCTGAAAACCTTTTTAAGTTTTCACATAGTAAGAACAACAAGGTGAAATGCTCAATAGCCATACAGTCCCTGGCCAGTCTAGCAGCACATATTCCATGCCAACACAGGGCCTGGCATCCAGCAAGTGCCTAATAATTGCTTGCCAATTGGTTGCTTCATCACTATACAAAAGCCCTGGCAGGAGGAGCAGGTTGTAGTCTTTTAGTTTCACTTAAAAAAAGCCAAATAAGAATAAAATTTTGCCTCTTTAAAACTGTAGATTTGAAAAGTGATGGGTAGGTGGGGGGAGTAATGCCAGCAGGTACAATATTCTTAGCTAAGCTGTGTTGTACTGTAACAAAAAAAAAATGA
Source organism: Potorous gilbertii (assembly GCA_028658325.1). Lineage (NCBI taxonomy): Eukaryota > Metazoa > Chordata > Mammalia > Diprotodontia > Potoroidae > Potorous > Potorous gilbertii. The sequence goes on from JAQQSK010006973.1 coordinate 9,181, forward strand.
GCAAAGAAAAAAGCAAGAGAAATGGCCAAACAGCCAAGAGCAGAAATGTTACTGGGAGGAGGGAGATGAAATCCAGAAGGCTTTTCCCTTGGGGAGCATGCAGCAAGCCCACCTCCTTCCAGACCTTCAGTTTCTGGTCCTCCTGCCTCTGATGGCCCAGACTAAAACACTGAATCCCAGCAATTAAAGGGGAGGCAAGGGATTCTGGGAATAGAATCCAGGCCCATCCAAGAAGAATGAGGGGGAGAGGAGCCGACTGAAGTTAAAGCAAAAAGGAGAATGCTTGGGGAGTAGCCACTTCAACTGCAGTGTTACAGAAACCATGAAGAAATAGTTGAATCCTTGGAACTACAGGTATTGGTAGTGATGAAATGGATTGCTTTGATTTCTCCCAGGGGTCAAAAAGTGTACCACTGATGGGCACTGAGCTGTCAGAGCTGAAGGAAAAAATGTGAGGCTGCATGACTTATTTCCTCCCATCTCTCCTTCAGTTCTGTCATTAACACTGAATGTAGATTTATGAGGACAGAGAAGGGAGATGGAGCAAAGCTAAGCCAAAAGATTTGTGGGACAACCTTGCCTACGATGATGATAGGGAGATGGGAGGGGACTTAGCGAGCTTTGAGCCCTGTCACTTCCAGAAAAGCTCAGCAGATTGGGAGGTGCTGTGATCGAATTTGGAAACAAAGGCTCAATCTGTGTTTGAAAGTCTTTGAATGTTTTAGAAAAATGGGCCCACCTTGAACCTGAGTAGGCTCCACCCCTAAGGAACTTTGGTAAGGAGAATGATTGTCTTCTGTCATACTCCAGAAACAAATCCATTCAAGTAGCTCAGAACAAACTCAAAGGTAAAATGCCAAGTGTCTTTGGGAATCTTGGTTTTTTTCCTCCCCAAATATTAGCGATGCTGGCAGACATGTGTATGTGGGATACAGATAACAGGCAAATGAGTCCATTTAACCTCTGGGCCAGGAGAGCGCTATGGAACAGTTGTGTCAGATTATGTAATGTTAAGAGGAAGCCACACAAGATGTCAGGAACAACTAGGCTGCTATCCATCAAATAGTACATTCCCCATTGTTTAGGAAATGCATTGACATCCAATTAAGAGGCCTTTAAAAAAAGAATAAACATATCTATTTTAGCAAGCTGTTGCTTAGGGTAAGTGAATGTCACAGAAGTTGAAAGCTAGAGGCAACACCAGAAAGCTCCTGGTACAATTCTCTTGTGTTACAGATAGGGAAACTGAGATCCTGAATGGGGACGAGACTTCATATCAAAAAAAACCAAAGCAATAGAAGTATATATAAAACTGGTGCAGGGCCATTCTGATACTAAGCTGCGTGGTACAGTGCTAAGATTCATAGATTAGGAACCAGAAGGTTTGAATCCTGGCTGTGTGACCCTGGGTAAGTCATTTAATTTCAATTTGAACTTGGGATTGGACTACATGACCTCCAAGTTCCCTCTAGCTATAAAACTATGATCCTAGGAATCATATCACTATGGAGAAGGCGTAATCAAATGCTATGGTCAAAACTGTTCTGTAACAGATGGGGTGCCTAGTGGGCAGAAATAAATGTAAACAGGAGTGACACTATTCCGAGTCCTTTCAAGGTACTTTGAATTGAGTGTTGATTTGGGAGGCCAAATTTGGTGTGAAGCTTACATGCTACATTTTTAGCGACCCCTGAATCTTTACAATGATCGATCACGGACGTCTTCTAGGATTTGCTTGACTTGCAGTCTTCTCTCTTGTTCTACAGAAACCACTCAAAGTTTTTCATAAATAGAAGTCACTGGGGATGGGATGGGGAAAAGAATAGGAACAAGAAAGAAGGGAGAGATAGAGAAGGCAATAAGCATTTCATAGCGCCTACTAAGTCCCAGGCATTATGCTAAACACTTCACAAATATTCTCTTACTTGATCTCATTTTGGGGCAATTCTGTGAAGCAAGAGACGATGATAACGACGTTTTGCCTGTGGTTTAAATCCTAATTCCCATTCAAATACTGCTGTCAGGTGAGACTGGCAATATGATTGAGAGTTTATAGAGACTGTAGGATGAGAGATTCATGGGACCATCTAGTCAGGTCCCTTCCTATTAAAGGTGAGGAAACTGAAGCTCCAGGTAGTAAAGTGACACACGACTAGTAAATACAGTTTGGATTTAAGCCTAGGGCTGTTGATTCTTCCATCCCAACGCAGCTGCTGTGGTACTATCAATTGCCTTCTGAAGCAGAGTATCTTTGACTCAGAAGCAATATTCCCATTTGATGCTTCAATTGGTTAATTAATGCAGTGCTAAATTTCATTTGTATTGTCGCTCATTATGCTTCGAAGACTGAGAAATGTCACCCTTTGGCTTTCTTCTTACCCATGTATCTGGCTGCTCTCTTCTCATTCAGTTCAACAACACTAATTAGTCATAGGATGATTGGGAGAATGCACTAATACCCATGTGCTACAGATTCTTGGGGAGTACTATAGAATGGAGAGGAAGTTCTATTTTTAGACTCAGAATATATGATATTGAGTCATAGAATAGCACAAGTACTTTAAAAAGCTCATTTCTGTAAAGCAAGCCTGGGTCCTAAAGTCATTTGATATACTGTGTAGTTTCCCAAAGGTAATTCCTCATCCTCTCTTCTTCCTATTCAATTCAAGGCCCATTTCACCATCTAACTTCAATGTCTATCCAAGATCCATATAATAGTGTACAAACGCTGTGCATTGTCCATCCAGTTACATAGACTTTCACAGGTTTGTGTTCCTCCTTCGTTTTCGAAGAACACCATGACATTAGAGAAATGATGACGACTTGCACTTGACTTTGTTTTGAGTGAGGGAGGGCTGTGCAAAGCCACCAGCCTCACTTTTCACTCCTGAGCCATCTGGATCCAGTGACTAGATATTCATCAGGATGACTGGAGAAGGCCCATTAAAAGGGTCATTCCCTGATTACTTCTTAAAGAGGACAATTCACTGAATGAACATTAGCATACTAAGTGAGTACATGAAGAGGCCAAGGTCTCCCATTGTATCCCGGGTCTTCTCCAGTCAGCCTGATGAATATCTGGTCACTGAATCCAGATGGCTCTGGAGGAGAAGTGAGGCTGGTGATCTTGCACAGCCCTTCCTCACTCAAAACAAAATCAAGTGCAAGTCATGTCATCATTTCTCTGACGTCATGGTCTTCTTCAAAAATGAAAGACAAATACAGATCTGTGAGTAGACTGAGCTGCCTGAATGGGGACCCAGCTAGCTGGGTAACTCAGCTCATCTACTCCCTTCTGACCCTGCTTAGATATTGTCTTGATACTATTTGCATAGCTACTGTCTGGGTATTAAGCATTCTTCATCCACTTGATTTTTTTCTGTGTGGATAGTTAAGCTGAGCTAAGGTATCTGTTCCTTGTCATGGGCCCCACAACCACTCCAATTGGTCTCTGCTTCTGGAGCAATTATGAATCTCACTCTAGATAGCTCTGCAATGTTCCAAGGCTCAGCACAAAGTCATTTACAAATAGAAACATCTAGAATACCTCACCATCTCTAAGGAATTCCTCTTTGGTGTAGATTCTGTGCTGGATCTCCTCTCTCATAATGACAAATAACTTTAACAAGCTTCCATCTCCTTCTTTTTTGCCTTGCTTGATGTTAATAATCATAGGGTCATTGAACAAAAAAAATTCAGTGTGCTTTGGACATTTTCATGGAGACATTCTTGGAGTAAAGTTCACCTTTAGCTCCACCTAATCAAATGCTTTTTGAAAAAAGTCAACACAGAATCAGGACAGTGGGATTGGGAGTTCCAGGCATCTTTGAGTCAGTTGTGTGGCTACAAAATGTTTGCTTCTCTAGTGTACCTTTCTCAGGGTTGGGAAAAGCTGCCATAATAAGGTCTTCATGCTTTACTACAAAAAAAAAATAAACAAACTACTTAGCCCAAATTAAGTGGGTCAAGTAATCAAGCAATTGGCAAAATAATATAGCACAGCAGGCCATAAAGACCTACACAGAGACTTAAAATTGTATGGAAGACAATTTGGTGATGGTACACATACTCTGGGTGATGTCACTTTTCCTCTCTAAACCTCAGTTTCTTCCTCTATAAAATGAAAGGGTTAGACTGGATGATATTTCAGTTTCCTTCCAACCCATAATTGTGAGATTTATAGGCATTTACAATATTGCTATAAGACTGCCATCTTCCAAAATAAAGGGAAGTAGCATAATTTATCTCTTCAAAGACTGATCTGATGGTCTGGGAACTATGGTAAGAGTTACTTAAAAAATTCACAGCTATATTCTTTATTCTGTAGGGTGCCAAGATCTTGGGCCATTGGCTTCCCATCAGTATAAAAATAGAGTTGTTTTTATATGTTTTTCTGTACAGAAAATTGTAGGAATATTTGAAACTCACAGGATCCTCAGTGTTTTGCAGACACTTTAAGGTTTGCAAAACACTTTTCTCATCACAGTCTAGTAAAGTAATTAGTGCCAGTATCTTTATCCCAGTTTTAAAGATGAGAAAAAAAATTGCCAGTCTAGGAGATTGTTTCTTGCTAATGCTCACAGAGCTAATTAATGCATATCTGAAGTGAGGTATAAGCCAAGTCTCCAGACTAAGCCTGGCATTCTTTTTTTTTCATTTTCAGTGTTCCACAATCACTACCATACAACCTAGATTTTTTCTTTCCCTCCCTCCCCCTCCCTCTCCCCTACTTCCCCCCTCCCTCCCCAAGACAGCATACAATTTTATATAGCTTTTACACATACATTTCTATTAAATATATTTTCACCATAGTCATGTTGTAAAGAAGAATTGAAATGAATGGAAGAAATCATATAACAAACCAAAATGTAATACAAAAGAAAATAATCTGTTACATTCTGCGATTAAATTCCATAGTTCGTTCTCTGGCTGTAGAAGGAATTTTGCCTTAAAAGATCATTGGGAATTTTTTAAGTCCTTGCATTGCAATGAAGTTCTA
>JAQQSK010006974.1:0-14178 GCA_028658325.1 Potorous gilbertii
CCTATGTCTTTACCTGATGGTAAGCACATCTCTTCGTCCTCAGAGAGGAATGGCGCAATCATCTGGTCACCAAGAAAATAACCTTCTATGGTCTTAGTTTTTTCCCTTTTCTGGGCATTTTCCCAGCCAGTTACTTGACTTCTGAGAGTCCTCTCCACCCCCTGGCCTAGATCTGCCCAGCTAGTGCTTGTGGTCTGAGATTCAAATGCTCCCAGACAGTTACTTGACTTTTGAGAGTCCTCTCCACCCCAGGCCTAGGTCCGCCCAGCTAGTGCTTGGGGTCTGGAATTCAAATGCTGCTCCCCAGCCTCAGGGCTTTTGGCGGCAGGCCTGACTGCTCTTCAATGGGAGCTTATCTGCTGGTTCTCAGGTGGGGGCAGGGCTGCCTCCCAGGCCCAGTTCCCTCAGGGTTTTTATGCAAAGATCTTTTGTAATGGAGCTGCTAGGGAGCTCCTGGCTGCTCTGGAAGCCTCTGGCCGAGCTGCCTCTGCCTCTGGCAGAGCTGCCTCAGCCTCTGCCACAGTGACGGCCTCCCGAGGGAGTCCGAGTCCTGGAGATACCCCGCTCCCCTCTCAGCCCGTCTCTCTCACTGACCTGCGAGTCCGTGGGTGGAGGGACCTTCCCGGCCGCCGGAGATTCATGTCCCTGACGCCTGTTTGGGTCTGCTCGCTCCTCTCAGAGCTGTGCGGCCGGGGCGGTGGAGGGGAGGGCTCCGCAGGGCAGGGCTCCGCTCTCGTCCGGGGTACCTTTGGGGTCGGTTTTTCAGGGCTCTCTGCAACGGAAATCTCCTTCACTGTGTTGCTGCCTGGCTTCCACAGTTCCAGAATTTGTCAGGAGTTCTTTTTATAGGAAATCTATGGGCTGTGGGTTCGGAGCTAGCAAATGTGAGTCTTTCTACTCCGCCATCTTGGCTCAGCCTTCCGCCACCACAATATCGTTTGAGTTTTGGAGTAAAGCTGTATTTTAGACAGATTCCTGAGTAAGATCTCTGTGCCCTCCAGTATGTTCCACTTGGGCATATTCTATAATTCTGTAATTGTGTACCTATCCTTGAACAAATTCTTTTAATTGATGGATAACCAACATGCCCTCCTCTTGTCTTCATTCAGAGAGGCACTTAGCTTTTTACTTCAACTAACCATGTTCCACCTTAACTTGGGTAGTTGTGTTGTTTTGCAGTGGACAAAAATGTCTTCATCTGAGATATGATGTCAACCTTTTATTTGTAAACAAATTTTTTTCTTTTATCTGTAATGGGAGTTAGTTTCATCTCCTTTTAAGACTTTGAAAATTTTAGTTTCTACTTGAATGAGCCTTTTTAAATTTGAATAGGAAAATTTATTCAATAATTTTTATTTTTTAATGAAGTTTTTAAGAATTCCATTCTTTAATTTCTTTTGCTAACTCTGAGGTGTGACCCAAATGAGCAGGTACTTTAAAACTTTTTGGACAAATAATGCTTAACATGCTCTATAATGTAAATTAGGATATTTTTTCTTAATACTATTTTTACTGCAGTTTTATTCCATTAAAAATTGAGGTGATTTTCCTGGAAAATTTTGACATTGGGCAACTTTTAAAATTCATTATGTTTACCAGTTACCATATACAAGCATTCATTTTTCTGCATATTATAGTTTAATTTCCATTCCTTCACTTCAGTCTTTTGTTAAGGAAATTATGATAGAATAGAAAGTGAGGGTTTCAAATTTTACCCTTTTTCTCTTGGTTTTCTTTGTAAATTACAAGATTATAAATCCTTATGCATAGTTGACTCATTTGGTTCAATTAGGCAAACAGAATTTTTAGTTGGATGGTTTCTTATTGTTGACAGGTGGCATGACATTGGTTAGCATGTAGTTTTGGGAATTAGGAGTATCTGAGTTTTTCACAGTGATTATTACTAGTCATGTGACTGGACAAATGACAAATTCTCTGAAACACAAGAACTAGTGGTTCTTTTCATCTTGAAGCTGGTTGCAGTCTTGTTAAAGGCATTCCATGCTGGCTCCTTTCTGTTCTGGGCAATTTAAATCTTTTATTTAGAAGTGTAGGTTACCGAGACAGACTTCTAAATACCAAATTAATACTTAACCACTAACCAAAAAATGGATGTTAAAAAATTTTTACATTTGGAACCTCCTAACATTTAAACATATCCAAGTTTGGGTTACATTATTTTAATTGTCATTAGATTGTACTAATAATTTTAGCATTCTTATTTGCAAAATGTAAAAAATAGAAGAGAACTGATATGGTATAACTAATATTTGTAAATAGGACTAACTTAAAGAATATCCTATTCAGTATATATTGGCTTTTAGGAGGATTTTATTGTTGATTTGTGTGGGATTTTTTTGGTTCTTTTTGTTATTTTAGAGTGTCTTAAGTTTTATTTATTCTTCCTTTAGGGATTAGGAGCAGACAGCAAGAACCTATATCCTTTTCTGCTCCCAATTATTCAGCTGAGTACAGATGTTTCCCAGCCACCACATGTTTATCTTCTGGAAGATGGTTTAGAATTATGGTAAGAGGAAGAATGCTGGGTCTAAATTTTACTTTCATTCCTGTCTTTCTTATTGAACTACTCTGGAATTTGCCATTTTGGGAATATATTAGGATTATGGTCAGTTTCTATATGCAAAGTTTGTCTTTCATGAGAGGTTAGCAGAGTTGGAATGTGATTTTATTGGATTTACTGAAGTTATTTTTCAACTTCTTTAATCCATTGACTGCTGAGATATGTCTGAAACATAAGGTTTGCTACAATAGTGATTTTTTTTTTCCCCTTCCAAAATAGCATTTAGTTTTCATTGTTGACATATTGCTTTCCTGGAAAGGTTAAAAAGTATGCATTCCACAATGACAGATTGTTTAAAATGAATTTCTCAATATATGGAAACCATATATAAGCTTAATTTAATAAATATGCCTCTTGAAATAAATAAGATAGGAGGAAGAGATTCGATATTAACATTTAGACCATGTTTATTAGCTTTGGTTAGAGTCAGAAATTGTAATGAACTGTCTTACACATAATTTGAATTACTAGTTCATTAACACTCCTTGAGTTCAATTTGTTAATTCAAAGTTCTTGATCTGCTAATCCTGTGACTACAAGGAGGAAATGGTCGTATGTGTTTCTTTTAAAAGTCTTATTTAAAGCTTTTATTTTTGCATCATAGCCATTTTTTTAGAGAGAAAGAAACAGTTAACTTAAAGACAAGTCAAAAAGTGACACTATTTGAGAATAGAGGCAACGTTCTTCCTGTGAAAGGAGGTTCCCAAATTTTTTTGGTTTATTGTGCTCTTTACTATCTCTGTAATTTTTTAAAAAGAACACAGACCAAAAGGAATCCCTTTGATTAAGTGAAGTTCAAACAATTTAATGAGTATTTTTGTCCTAACATCACAGAAACATTTTGAAAAAGAAATTATATGCATAAATTAAAAAAATATATATTTTACATTCTTTAATAACCATAGTTACCTATGAATTGGATGTGTGTACTTCTCAAGCACTGCACAACTTCTCAAACCTGCGGTCCAGAATGGAGACCTGTACCTTCATTACTATTCCACACTGATTTTTCATACCATCTTTACTTTTTTATCACAGTGACTCTGGAAAGATAAGTTGTAAATGAGAAATTTTGAGAAGTTGTGGCATTGCTGAAAGTAGAATTTAGCAAACAACAAGGAATGTAATTCAGTGTAATGCTGAAGCCATGAACTGCCTCGAACTAGTATCCAACAAATGTCATGTGGGATGATTGCCCCTGTGAGTTTGACTCTGTGCCTCGGGCCACCATATGGATATTTGAGATCACTTGGAAGATTCTTCTCTCCTTAACCTCCCTTTATCTAATGGGAATACAAATAATTTTGATTAGAAAAAAAGATAGCTAAAGAACTTAGGCTGATTTTGAACTCTTATAGTTAAACCTGTTTAACAAAGGTTTGAAAAATTTAGCTATTCTATCAAGTATCATCATGTTATATTCCTACCTAAACCCTTATTATGATATACCATTAGGCTTCTTTTGTTATATGATAGCACTTGAAAAAAATTTTTTTTTTTGTTGTGCTGTATTCCAGTGTCAGATTTAATTATCTTTATTTGACATTTAATCTATAAAGAGTCAGGAAACATTTAGTGCCTACTCTGTGAGGATATAAAAAATGGCAAAAGATATAGTTCTTTCTTTGGGCTAGACAACATGCACAAATGTAGACAAAGTAAGCCATATGTACGTAGATAGGAAATAACTTATGGAAGGCACTAAGATGTAAGAGATTTTGAAAGGGCCTATGAAAGATGAAATTTTAGTTGGCATTGAAAAGAAGCCAGGGAGTCAGTAGGCCAGGTTGAGGAGGGAGCACCTTCCAACTATGGAGGGTAGCCAAAGAAAATGCCTGGAGTCAAGAAATGCAGAGTCTTGTAATTTTTAGTTATATGCTGCCTTGTATAGTATAATGTTTTTGTCTGTTTGTACTTGGTTTACTTATAGAATTTGTGAACTTGTTGAATAAAGGAGAGTATGTTATACCATTGATTCTTGAATTACTCAGTGTATATTTATTCTTGAAAATTATCAGGTTACTGGAAAATATAACTGGGGAAATTAAGCATTAAAAACCTAAGAACAGTATTTGTTAAAGAATATTTTAAATATATTAAAAATATAGTAGTGGAATTAATTAAAATCTTTGGCCACAAATTTGCAGATTAAAATTTTTTTTCATTGAGTCATAGAATTTTAGGACTGAATAAGACCACAAAGATCATCCAGTCAAGGCTTCTTGTTTTATACACAGAGAAACTCAGAGTGGTTCTGACTTTCACTGTTAACAACCTTCTAATAGCCCAGCTACAATAGAATTGTTTCTCAGCCTGTGACTTTTACACCTACATGTTGTTTCTGTCAGTCAAGAAGCATTGGGAATACAACCAGGAAGGAAGTCTCTGCTTTCAGGGAGCTTATGTTCCGGTGGAAGAATACTCCACATAAAAGAGAGCTGCAGACAGGGGGAGGGTGGGAAGAGAGAAAGGCCTTTGGAGTGCAGTCTGGAGAGGGATAAAAATATAATCATTTAGCTACAAAAATAAAATCATTAGATTATCAGCATCCTATGAAAAAACAGCTATCTTTAGAAAGGAAATAGGCTTGATTGTTGAAGGAAAGGGTTTCCCTAGGTGCCACTTCTTTGGCAAAAACTCAAAATATACCCATTGATGAGTACGGGTGAGAAAGTCCCATTAAATAAAAGTGAGGTACAAAAAGTTAAGTGAATGGGTACCTAGGGCCTTCCTCCCCCAGAGACCAATAAGCAATTCCTATCTGCCTTCATTAGGAAGATTAAGGTTTCATTTTACCAAGAGCTTGTGGAGTGGAAATTTATATTTAGCAAATGGAAAGAATGAAAAGAAGGGATATTTAATTGGGAACCCAGCTCCACAAAATACCAGATTCTTAGATAGCTCTTGATTGGATTTGTTTATTAGACAAATAGTTTGGACTTTGAAAAAACTGCCTTCCAAGTCCCTCGTGGTTGATGCTGCTCACAGGTTCTTGTTTTCTAGCTTGAATTTTAGGTTTTTATTGTGCTGCTAGGTTGCAGCTCTTACAGCGTTCGGGTTTGCATTAAAAGTGACAAGTGAGACAAGTAAGGAAAACTGCCCGAGTGCTACCTAAGAGATAGCAGTGGAGAAGCAGAAACGGGGGGAAACACCTCAAGACCAGACAAGGGAAAGAAAGAAGTTGGTCTGGAGGAAAAGGGCTTTGTTTTTGAGTGTGCTCTGTTAGGGATTACATCACTGAGGGAGAGCCACCTAAGTTATCTGTAAGTGTATGTAGCTGAATTCAGTCCCTATTGAATATAGGGTCTTTAACTTGGGTAGGGGATGTTGAATGATTTTAAAATGACAATTGGTTGTTTCCAGACTATTTGCTAAAGTGCAATTACAAAATAGGTTCTTTTTGTCACTAATGTTACATTAAATATTATTTCTTTTTTGGGGAATTTTTTTTATAATTAAATCTTAGTCTTAAAACAAAAATCTCTTTTGTCATTAATTGTTTATATTATGTAACTATCTAACGGTGCTTATATACCGTATGCTTAATAAATATTTTGGTTGAAATAGAATTTCTACTGCATGTTACAAATTTTAGAAGAAAATGTTATTTTTAAGAAGTAAAGGAAGTTCAGTCTATTCTTTTTTTAAACTATTATTAATGTAAACTACATGTAAAAAGGAAACCTCAAATTGTAAAAAATAAATCTGTAAAAAACTTTAAAATGAGAGATTGATCTGAATTATAAAGATAAATCATGCAAATAAATTAAAGTATTATGTTTAAATTACTATTTAGGAGTATGCTAGGATTCTGTAACTATCAATATTTTTTAGTGAGAATAAGAAACTTAATTTTGCTTTTGGAAGTCTTGACTCCACCTTTTCCACTGTTGTGTTGCCGCCCTTGCTCTAGATGGAAGTGGATGGATGAGGTCAAATTTAGGAAGCGTTCAAGGTGTCTCCATCTTCTCCTCTCCCTTACTCTGTTTACAATCTCTTCGACACTTACGGCTTCATTGCCATACACTAAGTCCATCCTTGACATCCCCACCAACCTCAAGTCCAGTATTCTAAACTGCCATTTCGATAAATTTTTACCTCCCTTGGACTTAGTTTTCTAAGCTGTGACACAAAGCTAGATGAACTCTAAGGTGCCTTCATTTTCCAGACCTGTGATCCTTTGATTTCTGTCTGGATATTATCACTGCACCCCAATTCTTCCCCCTATCTACTTTCCCCATCCTCTTTTACTCAATAAACATAATTAAGGAAGTCAGATCTGTACTTTGGCTATGTCTAAAAATTTATCTTATTTTGCACTTTTAGTCTATCATCTCTTTGCCAAGAGATGGGAAGCATGTTTTATTCTAGGTCCTCTGGAGTCTAGTCATTGATGAAAGTTGTTAAATCTTTCAGAGTATTTTTCTTTCTTTACAATCTTGAAGGCATTGTGTGCTTGGTATTTTGTTCCTATTAAGCTTTAGATTAAAAAAAAAAGCTTTCATACTCTGCAGATCTTCATGTGTTTTAGGTATGGTTCTTGCTCTTTGAGGTTTTGCAAGGTAGAGTGCTACCCAGCTAGTATCCTCCTATTAATTCTTAGTATAGAATAGTTTATTCTATAGCCATCTTTTTGATAATGTTATGCAACATGTATTTATTTTTAATAAACACAGAGGCAGTGTAGTGTAGTGCATAGTCAGTTTTTTTGTCAGGAATACCTAGGATCAAGCCTGACCTCTGACAAAAGTACTAGCTGTATAATCATAGACAATGTCCTTGTCAGGGCACTAGACAACTCTTAAGTCCACAAATTGCGGAGGAGATGCTGGCAGAAATTTTGAAAAATATTGAGGTATTAACAAGAAATTGATAAAAATTGCCAGTTGGAATTAAAAAAAATAAAACTCACCAAAAAACGATAAAAACAAAATACAGATGATAAAAGTTTTGCTAATTAGTATGTTCTTCAAAGGGTTCTATTTCATTGCTTTGGAAATAATTTGGTTAATTGCAGGCTTAGCCAGTTTACAGTTCAGATTTTTTTTTTTTACAATAGTATCATTACAACAGAAACAATGACTATAATTAAAATGTTTATTATCCCTGTTGATTGAACCAGAGCAAGAATTGTTTTGCTTCTGTTGGTACAATTTCATTGCTGATAGATATTTGAATATAATGAATCTTTTCCTATAGAAGATATGGTATAATCCTCAAACTTGGGCAATATCATGTACTGAAAAAAAAATCAATTGTGATTGTGTTAGAAAACACCTTCTCTGCCTTTTTACTCCCGGCATATATGTGTATGCATATACACATGTAGATTAAATAACTTGTGTACTGGCTTTCTTGGATTTTGAAATTTTTTTATGGAGATTATTTCTTTCCTTATCATTATGTGCTGTGTTTCAGCTGTGGATCATATTGAGTACTCCTGGGGTGAGAAATTATGTTTATATCTGTTGTTAATTTTTAAAAATATATTTAATAGAAAGGAAAATGACTTTTGCATTTTATTTGGATTTTTTCTAGGTTAGTAACTTTGGAGAACAGTCCATGTCTTACACCAGAGCTGCTTAGAATCTTTCAGAACATGTCCCCACTTCTTGGTATGTGTTCATATGTAAAATTTCTGAAGTTTACATTTACAATGAGTTTTTCCAGCATTTTTAATTTTAAATTATTTTCATTTTTATAATTTTGATGTTATTTAAATGATCATATTTAAATAATTTTCAAAAATTTCCTTGGACTTATTATTTTTGCTTCAATGGTACAACTATAGCATGTAAAATTGGACTGTAAGTTGCCTAATAAATATTAAAGGTAACGTATTGTCAGCTGTTACATTCTAAATGTCCTTTGTATGTGTTCATGTCATTAATTAGTGTGTTATTTTTTGTCATTAGTTACTGTTTAAGAATCTTGGAAAACAGAAAAATTAAAAAATAATGTGCCCTGATTTCATACAAAGATTCATAGTTTCAAATTCAGCAAATGTTTTATAGGCTATTGGATTGTAAAATTTTAGAAAATGATTATCTTGTATACAACCTTTGTTTTTTGAAGTGAAAATTTTTGCTTATAAATATGAAGAGACATGCCTTACAAGTTAGATAGCTAGTAGTAAGAAAACCAGGATTCGGACTCAGGCTTGATGACTCTTAATACAGCGTTCTTTCCCAGTGATATATGAGTATACAAAGATGACAGTTCTTGAAGTAACTGCTTGCAGGGTATAAGAAAGCCAGTATTCAGACTCAGGCTCCATTACTCCAAATCCAGTGTTTGGCTGGAGTTTATTTGTTGTATTTGAATTTTAAATTCACAATTGTGAATGAAATTAATATGAGTTAAGGAAATGGGTCCTGGTTCAGCATGGCTTAGAAAATAGGGAAAGTCATGGAAAAGAAAGAAGGTCAAATAAGCCTAGGTAGGAATCTGATTATGTATTCAAAGCACTTTTGTAAGTTTAGAACCTTGTAGTTTCCTTTAAAGCACAGTTCAAATTATTCTCTCTCTCTCTTGAAAATTTTTAGTATTATGTTTTATATCTTTCATATTTACTTATCTGTGAACATATTCTCTGCTCCTTAAAATATGTAATCTCCTTGAGGGCAGGAACAGTTTAATTTATGTCTTTTTATCCCCAGTGTCTTTAAATATGGTTCATTTATTTAAAAAGTTATTGAATTTTAGAATGGCAAAAGACAAATGTCAGGTACAATTCTTTTCTATAACTTGAATTTTATGTGTTCCGAAGACTTGTGTTTTCTGGATCGTTCATTTTGAGTGTCAACATTGTTTTTGAAATGGTACTTTAAAACCAGTGAAAATTGAGAAAATTATTTCACGTTCAGAAGACATCTTTATTAACATGTGAGTGTAGCAAAAAGGCACCATATATACCCATTGGTTACTAGAAATTAATACTTAACAAATGATGGGCAAGAAAATGGGTATAGTTGGCTTTGACTATAAGAAAAATGTCCATGACCTTAAAGGAGAATCATGGATAACTTCAGGGAACAGAGCTGTGGTAGGATAATTTTGCTGATATAATTTTTAAATCCTGGTTAACTAAAAGCCATGAATGTTGAATTTCAGTGCAGTTTCCATACTGTGATGCTTTCCTGCAGAACCACTTTGCTTGTGATCAAGGTAACTCTAAGTGGTTTCCTCATCTCTAGGACCACACCTACAATTCATAGACTGTAGATTTGGAACTAGAGGGGACCTGAGAACTCCTTTGGTTCAACAACATCTCTTTGCCCCTGCCCCCCACTTCTGCCAGTTTTACAGACGAGAAGCTGAAGGACTGTGACTTGCCAAGGTCATAAAGGAATGATCTTCCTTGAGAGGAGCTTGGTTCCCCCTCCTTGAAGTGGCAACAACATAGATATTTCTGTTCTTCCCTCTTACACATCTGTACTGTGGTCAGCTTTAACAAGCTCAGGTTTAGTGTGGTGAAGTATTACTGTTCATGGTGTCTTGGTTATCCTTCTCTTTGGTCTTCATCAACTTTTTCCTGTTCATTGGATTTTTTTGAAGATTTAAGGTTAGTTAGCCCTGAGAGTTACTTACTTTAAATGAAAGGTGAACAATAAATAGAAATTAATTTCTAAAGGATTAAGCCAGTGTATATTTTTTTCCAATTTATTTTTAATTTTCAACATTCACTTCCATAAGTTTTAAATTTTCTCCCCTTCCTTCCCCAAGATGTCATGCTATCTTGGGCCACTATGCATTTTAAAATATGAAAATAGTTTTGTAGCCTGTGACTTTAGAAAACTATTTGAAAAGTAGTAAATATTTAAGATATTCCATTAATTTTATATTTTGCAATATTTCCATTATTTTAATTTACTATTGTTAATGTGTGTAATGCCATTGGGGGCGGAGGGTTAGTTTCTTGTTATTGTTAGCCCACCCAAAAGATTAGATACTTGAATTAGATATGGTCCCTTCTAATTATATATCTTTTGATCTTGTGTTTAGTGGAATCTCACTCGCCCTTGCTCAGATTGTGAGGTGTGAGTGCCAGATTTTTGTCTGTCTGCTCAAAGAAGAACATTGCTGGTGTTATTCTGGAAGTTATTTCCTAATGAGACTATTTTATAAAAATAAAAGCCAAATCTTCTTGTATTTCTTGCCTCATTTTCAATTACTCAACTTTCTATAGCTTCCGCTTTAGCAAATTGGCTTATTATTCCCTCTGCTGACTTACCTTATCTTGTTCTCCATATCTTTTTTACCTTTGTCCTCTTGGTTTGTCCAAATTCTACTCAGATTACAAGGCCCAGCCAAATTACATTTCTTCAGAAATTTATGGTGGTCAGAAAAGGGATGTTTAGGAAAAACCTAAAAGCATTCCCTGAAAACCACTAATCGTTCCTTTCAACTTCTCTAGCAAGTTTTTGGTGTAATTATTTTAGTAAAGCTTTGTGGCATTTGTTCTGTTGCATTGAACTGTTACTTCTCATTTATTATTCACCTATATTTGTATCTAGCTTTGGAATGAGAAGTCATGGAAACGCAGAATCACTTTGCCAAATGTGGCAGGTTTTGTAGAATATTCTTGTCTCCAGAAGGCAGAACCAAGGACAGAAGAGTCAAGGTAGAGATAGATAGTTGTGCTCAGTTTATGAAAAACTGTCAAGAATTACAGCTGTTCAGAAAGAGTGGAGTGTCTGGCAACTAGTGAGTTTATATTGTTAGAGATATGCAAGGAGAATATGTCCTTCTTTGGAATATGGTAGGGACATTTCCTTTGTTAGTCCAGGGATTATATTAGACAAACCCCCTAAAGAATTTCTTTAGGGTTTGTGAACTTAGAAAAAAATTGATCACTATTTGAGGGTTTCTCTGATTATTTTGTGTTTTTTTAATTAAAAAAAATTTAAGAAAGCACTTAAAAACACCCTGATGAAAGAATCCATCAGCTTCCCTTGACTGCCAAAGCAGTTGTTGATGCAAAGTTAAGAATTTTCACTCTGTGATTGCTTTAAACACTTAGGATTCTTTGACTAAATGATTGTCTTGTTTCTCTAAGTGGGCAGCAAGCCCTTTGAAAGCCAAGTCTGTATTCTGTACTTATTTGTATCCCCCACTGGACCTAATGCATATTTTTATTGTTCTATCCTGCTATTTGTGACTTGTGTAAAATTTTGTAAGAAAAAGAAGTTGGAATGAGCATCCATGAGAGACTGAAATCTAGACCAAAGTGGGTTTTTTTGCTCTTGTTGTTAATTCTGGATTCGAGGTGTCATTTCCTACTTGGGGCCTTATTCTTCTCATCTATAAAATGTGAATGAACTACTTCTTTAAGGGATTTAAAAAAGTAAGATCAGCACCAGAACAAAGCCAAAGACCCAGAAGTCTAACGGCTAACAGCATTCTGGCCTGACATCAAGATCAGGGGGTTGTCACATTGCATCAGTAGGATGACAGTGCCTGCAGGTCTGGAAGGTGGAGAGCTTTGGCTGATGGTTAGGCCTACAGTTAAAATGCGGGTCTGATTTTCACCTCCTCATTCACAACACTCCAGTAAATCCCTGTTATTTCCAGCATTAAATACAACATTCCCCACTTGGCATTTAAAGTCCTTAAGCCCTCTCTAGGCTGTATACTAGTGGCTCATCTCCACAGGACTTTGTCATCTTGGAATCTCGCTCCTCCCTTGAGGAGCTTTTCCCATTTGGAATACACTTAGCTTCTGTGGTCTCATCTTGGAGCACCTCCAGTGAAAAGGAGGCCCAGGCCAAAGATATTGCTCTCCCTCTCAGGATTCTTCCCTAGTTTATTCCTCCCTTCTCCCCCTGCCCTCCTATTTCCTTTTATTTGTTGTCTTCCTCTGTCACAATGTAGGCTTCTGTGAGGCTGGGATCTATTCCCAGTGCTTAACACGATGCCTGGTACATAGTAAGTGCTTAATAAATGCTTGTTGACTGACTGACTACACAGGCTAGCCCCAGACCTTTTTTTTCCGTTATATACTCTCAAGATCCAGCAGCACTGATCTTCTCATTGTCCTTTGCCCAGGGTGCCCCTTATCCAGATTCCATTTCTGGAATGTTCTCCTTCCTCATCTCTGCCTCCCAGCTTCCCAGGCTTCATGTAAGATTCAGTTAAAATCCCACCTTCTGCAGGAACCTTTCGAAGTTTTCCCACTTGCTAGTGCTTTCCTTCTGGGGTTACCTTCCATCTACTCTGTATATATCTCGTGTACATAATGATTTACATGTTTTCTCCCTCTTTAGATTATGTTTTTTGTCACTTCCCTACTTGAAAAAAAGAGAAATACAAAACTCTTTAAAACCAATATGCATATTCAAGCAAAAACATTGTCTCTTCTATTCATTTCTAAAAACTGATGTTGCATTCTGTATTTTGAATCTATTACCTCTCTGTTAGAAGGTGAATAATGTAGTTCATCTTAGCCTTTTAAAATTCCAGATGTAATTAAAAGACTTAAAAATTATATTGTGTTACTGAATCTATGAGTGAATGTAATACCCTTTTTGTTGTAGTTCTGGCTCAAATTTATAATAGTTTTTTAAGGTTACAGAACAGTACAGTCACTGTTGTAGTTGGTGTGAATGTAAAGACAAAAATGAAATGGTCTCTGCTTTTAAAGAGGTTACTTTTTAACATGTAAGTGGATGTAAAATATATACAAGGTAAATTTTTTAAAAATTCATTGTGACACTACGTGGGAAAGTCAGAAAAGGCATACTACTGGAGCTAGAACACACTGAATTTTTTTTCTTTTTTTTCTTTTTTTCTAAAATTTATTTTATTTATTTAACTTTCAACATTCGTTTCCACAAAATTTTGGGTTCCAAATTTTCTCCCCATTTCTTCCGTCCCCCACCCCAAAACGTCAAGCATTCTAATTGCTCCTATCACCAATATGCCCTCTCTTCTAACATTCCTCCCTTCCATTGTCCCCATCTTCCCTTTTGTCCTGTAGGGCCAGATAACTTTCTATATCCCATTACCTGTATTTCTTATTTCCTAGTAGCAAGAACAATACTCAACAGTTGTTCCTAAAACTTTGACTTCCAACTTCTCTTCATCCACTCCCTTCCCTCCCATTCCCTTTGGGAAGGCAAGCAATTCAATGTAAGCCATATCTGTGTAGTTTTGCAAATGACTTCCATAATAGTCGTGTTGTGTAAGACTAACTATATTTCCCTCCATCTTATCCTGCCCCACATTGTTGCTATTCTCTCTTTTGATCCTTCCCTCCCCGAGTGTTGACTTCAAATTGCTCCCTCCTCCCACAGCCCTCCCTTCCATCATTCCCCACACCCTGCTTATCCCTTTCTCCCCCACTTTCCTGAATTGTAAGATAGGTTTTCATACCAAAATGATTGTGGATTTTATTCCTTCCTTTAGTCAAATGTGATGAGTAAACTTCATGTTTTTCTCTCACCTCCCCTCTTTTTCCCTCCACTGAAAAGACTTTGCTTGCCTCTTTTATGAGAGATAATTTGCCCCATTACATTTCTCCCTTTCTCCTCCCAATACATTTTTCTCTCACTGCTTAATTTCGTTTTTTAAGATATGATCCCATCCTATTCAGTTCA
>JAQQSK010006975.1:0-14178 GCA_028658325.1 Potorous gilbertii
GTGGCCAAATTCCAGAGTTCCCAGGTCAAGGAGAAAATATTGCAAGCAGATAGAAAAAACAATTCCACTATTGTGGAAATACAATCAGGATAACACAAGATCTTGCAGCTTCTACATTAAGGGCTCGAAGGGCGTGGAATAAGATATTCCAGAAGTCAAAAGAACTAGGATTACAACCAAGAATCACCTACCCAGCAAAACTGAGTATAATACTTCATGGGAAAAACTTGTCTTTCAATGAAATAGAGGACTTTCAATCATTCTTGATGAAAAGACCAGAGCTGAAAGTAAAATTTGCTTTTCAAACACAAGAATCAAGAGATGCATGAAAAGGTAAACAGTAAAGAGAAGTCATAAGGGACTTAATAAAGTTGAACTATTTACATTCCTACATGGAAAGACAATATTTGTAACTCTTGAAACCTTTTTTTAGTATCTGGGTAGTTGGTGAGGTTACACACACACACACACTCTCACACATACATACACACACACACAGAAAGAGAGACAGAGAGCACAGGGTGAATAGAATAGGAAGGGATCATACCTTAAAAATGAAATTAAGGGAGGAGAGAGAAATATATTGGGAGGAGAAAGGGAGAAATGGAATGGGACAAATTATCTCTCATAAAAGAGACACGAGTAAAAGACTTTTACTTGTAAAAGACTTTTCAGTGGAGAGAAAAAGTGGGGAGGTGAGAGAAAAAACATGAACCTTGCTCTCATCACATTCAACTAAAGCAAGGTATAAAATGGACACTCATTTTGGTATGAAAACGTATCTTACAATATGGGAACGTGGATGAGAAGGGGATAAGCAGGGTGGGGGGAATGATGGAAGGGAGGGCAATGGGAGGAAGGAGCAATTAGAAGTCAACACTCGGGGAGAGATAGGATCAAAAGAGAGAATAGAATAAATATGGGGAAGGACAGGATGGAGGGAAATATAGTTAGTCTTACACAACACGACTCTTATGGAAGTCCTTTGCAAAACTTCACAGATATGGCCTATATTGAATTGTTTGCCTTCCCAAAGGGGATGGGTGGGGAGGGAGGGATGATGAGAAGTTTGAAGTCAAAGTTTTAGGAACAACTGTTGAGTATTGTTCTTCAAACTAGGAAATAAATACAGGTAATGGGGCATAGAAATTTCCCTTGCCCCACAGGACAAAAGAGAAGACAAGATAAGGGAAGGGAGGGATGTTAGAAGGGAGGACAGATTGGGTGATAGGGGTAATTAGAATACTTGGCGTTTTGGGATGTGGGGAGGGGAGAAATAGGGAGAAAGTTTGGAACTCAAAATTTCGTGGAAATGAATGTTGAGAACTTAATTAAATAAATTTAAAAAGAAAGAAAAACAACTCAGCAGTTGGGGAGTATAGGGGAGGACACACTATTTGGTAAGAAACAGATGAGATAAGGGAAAAGCAATTTGGTAGAAGTTTGATAGGAGATCAACACTTCATATCCCATTAAATTAAAACTACATATATATAAAACCATCAAATTAAACTATAAACGGATACAGGTATTAGATAGAAAAGGAGAATCGCTATCAGATTAGAGGAGCAAAGAGGAAAGTACTCTTATTTGTACTGACAGAGAAAGAGGTCATGACAAAACAAGGCACAGAGAGGATCCCAGAAAATGAAATGGATAAATCTCATCGTATAAAATTGAAATGTTACAATCAAATCTACTGCAGTTAAATTAAAAGGGTAACAGTTAAGTAAGGAAAAACGTCAAAGTTCTTTAATGAATGGTGCATGTGCAAGATGTGCAAGGAACGGATTCTATGTCAAATGTTAAGAGTCATTCTGCAAGAAGTCAAATGTTATGAACAGGCAGTTTTCCAAGGAAGAAATCCAAGCTATCCAGAACCCCATGACAAAATACTCCAAATCCCTCACAATTAGAGAACCATAAATTAAAACAACTCTGTTCTTTCAGTCTGAAAATCAGGGGGATCTGCAGATTCACGAACAGTCCCCTCCTGCTGTTCCCCAACAATGTACACGGAAATGCCCAGTTCACCAGGTGCTGCTTGAAGTCAGAACAAAAATAAATATACCATTAATTTAAACTTGGCCAAACCAAAGAGACGATGGGAAAAAGGGAGGGGAAGAGTTCATAGACTGTTTCCTTTCTCTCCATCTCCAATGCCAGTACGAGAGAAGGGAGGAAGGATCCACGTCTCTCACCCCCTCAACAACACACACATTCCCCTGGATGCTAAGACCGAGGGGGGGGGCGGGGCGAGGATTAGGGGGCAGAGTAGAGTAGGAGAAGGAGGGGAGCAGGAGCACTTACCTCCCACACCCTCACGCAGGCACACGTACATCCTCCAGGATCTGTCAGGCTAGGAGAGCTCCCCCCAGGAAGGAAGGATTGGGGGAGAGGAAGGGAAAAAAAGGGGCTGCCCTCGACCCTCCCCCGACCCAGGGGACCTGAAATTCAACCTCCTCCTTCACCACCTCCAAAGGCAGGGAGGACTGACCCTGGAGGAGGGTGGGAGGAGGCAGGTCAGGTGACGTCAGACCCAGAGGAAAGCGGGGCTCCGCTCCCCCACCGTTGCCCTCTGCCCCAAAGTTTATCCTCGTGGGATAGGGACCCTCAGTGCATCTTCCACCTGGCAGGGAGTGGGCCAGAGACTGACCGGGGTCCGGGATTGCTGAGGGGCCTGGGGGTGTTTCATCTGAACTCAGTCTGGGGGTGTGTCAGAGGGAGGTGATCGAGGGGGAGCAGGGAAGTTCTGAGCTCCCCAAAAAAGAAACAAACCCACGGCCCCAGAATGGGACTTGTATTCCTGACAAATCCTCAGAGCAAAGGAGGAAAGCTGTGGTCTGGAGAATGGGTGACCCTCAGCCTTCTTTTCCAAGTAAGTGGAGAGAAAGATTACACTGAGGTGGGGAGGGACCTGGGGTCAGCCTGGCAGCCACAGCTGCTCCTGACAAGGAGCTGAGGAATTCCACACATGAAGACGAACCTTAGGATGTCATCCCAGGCTCCAGGAGGAGCATCACTCAGGGGACCTATAGCAACTAAGGGAGCCCAAGCACCCATCCAACTGTCCCTGGAGGCTGAGAGGTGGTGTCTTTATTCAGCAAATGCAGGGACAGTGATGGGGCTTTCCCAGACAAGCAAAATCCCTCTAGTGACACCTTCTGTGCCTGCAATTTGTACTCAGACTGGCCTAGAGCATGGAGACCTTAAGTGACTCATCCCACCCTCACTCCCAATACATAAAGGTGGTATAGGGTGGAGGGTAAACAGATCAGCCCAGACTGTCTTCCAAGTCTTCTCTGCCCCAAGAAGCTGGGGAGACCAATGAACATGCTCTTCTGGTTCAATAAGAGAGGGGGATCCATGTCAGAGGACCAGCAAGCAGGTGAGTCCAAGGAGATGTGGAAGCAACCAAGCCCAGAGGCCATGCATTATCTCCATGGATGGCCCTCTGGGCACAGGCCCTCTCCCAGGCAAGCCTGGGAACTTAAGACCCTTTCTCCTAACCCCATCATCTTCCAAAATGCCCCATTTCACTTAAAGTTATCCTTGCATTCATTAGATTCCCAGGATCACAGATCTCCAACTGAAACGGATCCCATCAGCCATCTAGTCCAACCCCTTCCTTCATTTTAAAATGAGGGAAACTGAGGCCCAGAGTGGAGTGACTTGAAAAGCAGAGGCTTTTCAAGCCTGGTAGGTCTGACTATAGCAGATCAAGACAGATTGTTTAATACAGTCCCCCATCTCTAGAGTACAGCCAGGATCAAATACAAACCCCTCTGCCGGGTACCCTCTCAATAAGCCTTCTAATTAAGTAATACTCACATACACGTCAGAGGGACCCACACTAGTCACCTTCATGACAACATCACATCATGTACTACCGTCAAAGAGCAAAAAGACAAAACAGGGTCCTGGGTGATCGCTTCCCAGAAAACCACATTCTCCCTTTAGCTGCCTTGCTGTATTAACAGAATAATGAAACACGTGGCCCAAGAGGCCATTTCCTGTCCTTTTCCTCATCTGAAATACATTGACAGTGTATCTGTAAAGGACTGATGTGAAATTCACCAAAGTATTGTTTTCATTTCAATTCCAAGGCCTCCATGATAGGGCTTATATCTACCATCATTCTCCACAACATGGCTTTGGTCCATCTCTCTTTCTCTCCTCAAACAGCAATTATTTTTCCCTAAAAGGAGACAAAGCAATTCCAGGACTTTATTGGCCCTTGCTTCCCTGGAAAAACTTCTTGGTCACCTCAGGGCAGAAAAATTCCCACCCACATGCAGTGAGGACCCCTCCAACAATATGGATTTCTTAAGATACTCTGCAGTCATCATTCCCTGCCCTGGAACTCTTCCCTGCTGTATGAACACTTTTTCATATGAAGACAAGGAAAGCCAAGTCCAAAGATGTTAAGGGTCAGTCTTTCCTTGGTGCTTTTCCATGCAAAGACAAAGTAGACCTGCTGTAGTTAACTTGGGAAGGCCCCATTTCATACCAACAGTGATTCCGAACTGAAGATTAGTTTTAGGTTGGCCTCTAACATTGGACATTGTTGGCAGTAGGGACAAGATTCAAAGGCCTCATGACTCACATTGTAGTTGAGTTGTGGGAAGAGCCCTGCAAATATGGAAAGTGGGGTGACTGGATGATAAAGCATTGCGTGTTTCCTGGTTTCAAGAGTCATCCTGATCATGGATTGTGAGCCATTTGTGATTGTGAGTCAAGAGAGAGATGACTCCCACCAGGCATCGTGACTAACTTAGTGTATGCTGGAAGACTCTATCCAAGAGAGTAAAGAAAGCACCAAGTGTAGAATTCCTTGATTGTTGACTGCCAACATAATAAGACCAAAGATATTCAGCAGTCAGAGACAAAGTTCTTAGCTTTCAGGGATTGGGCAAGGAGCACCTAAAGGCAGCTGATGTTACTGGTGGCTGTACAAGTGAAGGGATCACTCCAGAGGGGAGTGGGGACTGATGGGCTACACCAAGAAACCCACCCTGTGATCTCTTACCCAGAGGTTAAACTTCCTGCTGAAATTGGAGGAGAGAAGACAGAGGGCAGAGATTTGGGTAATTCTTTTCCAATAATACTCCTTGTGCCAATCAGAGCACCCAGCTAACTCAAATGATTCTCGACCTGTCATCATCTGGCAAACTGGCATTTTCCCATCTCAGCAAAAGGTTTGTTTCAATAAGCTACAGTTGCAGCTACATCTGACTGACCAGGACATGTATTCAACCTATCAGAAGTCATGTCAGTAATAGATCAGTGCCACCCTGGGAAGGAGATATACCCTTTGGTTCAATGGTTTCTGGGAAACTATTCTCCAGGAAGACGTATATAATAAAAAACGGGCTGATTTGGGATGTAATTTTGACTGACCCTTTCTAGTCCTTCCTGATTCTGTCTCCAGTGCAGAGTTGCCTTGGCCTCAAGGTCTTTGCTCCCTTAGAGGATTTTATACATTTTGCAGAAATATCTCAGGGTCCCCCTCAAAAGTTATGCTTGCTTTTCTCTGGGATCATTCAGAAAACTGACTCCTATAAATGACCTGAAAGACCAAGAGATGGAGTTGTTGAGAGATGCCTTCTTTCTAATAGAATGGAGGAGGTGAAATTTCCACTCTATTACTATAGAAGGTATGTATTTATTTGGAAGACATGGCATCCCTTAGCTGACTTGGAGGCA
The DNA here is from genome assembly GCA_028658325.1 of Potorous gilbertii. Lineage (NCBI taxonomy): Eukaryota > Metazoa > Chordata > Mammalia > Diprotodontia > Potoroidae > Potorous > Potorous gilbertii. The sequence goes on from JAQQSK010006975.1 coordinate 5,707, forward strand.
ATCCTGAGTCCAAGGATGGGAGTGAAGGAGATTTCTCATTTATCCCTTGTGGAAAAAGAAGATAGCCCCCACCCACAGAGACCTCCATGTGGGTAGAGATTTTGTATCATTCTACAGCTATCACTGTCATGGATGGGGGGCCATTTTGCCAGGTGAGCAAGGGAACACTGAGTAGGCAAGGGCATGTTTGAGTTCAACATGGATACTAAGACAATTGAATGCAATGGGTTTATGACCTCTTTAGCTGCTTTCCTATCAATAATCTTGATGTTGCACAAAGACGAGTTGACTGGACCACAAATGTCTGTGCTGTGATCTGAAGTTTTTGAAGCTCTTCCAATTCATAGTCACCATCTTGCACTAAGAGACCCACTATGACCTGCAAATATTTGACATCACAAATCTCATAGAACAGCTTGTTGAGACTTAAGGCGTGGTCCTTACTAATGAGTCAATAAAAGCCTAGAATCTCTGGCTTTCCATCTCTATGATTTATCGTGTGTGTGTGTTTGTGTGTGTGTGTGTGTGTGTGCTTTCATTATGGTCAGTACTCTGGGTTCCGGAGCAGGGGGAGATTTATAATTTTTGATCCTTCACTTTTTTTTTCTTATTTGTAGTGATCATTATTATTTTTTCTTTTTTTCCTCTTGTATTTCTTAGTACTATCCATGTCAAGAGGACTGTTCTGCCAAATCCTTGAAAGCATTTAAATGGTAGAAAGCTTTCTTGAAGATTCTTAGGACCTTAGCACCACGTATATGTCTACCAGCATATTCCCACTTGTGAGTTCGGCCCATGCTTCCTCTCACCTTCTATGACAAAGATTAGTGTTCCCCCAGAGGTAACAAAGGTATCCCAGGAGCCCCAAGGCCATCCTTTTGTGTCTCCCTAATTAATTCACTATCTCACTCACCATAGTGGCTCTTCAAAAATTTTTCATTCCTCCTCAAACCTCCTGCCTCCCCACTCTCAGCTGAGAAATTTGCTTCATTTTTACTGACAAAATGGGAGCCATTCCCTGAGAGTTCCTTCTTCTCCCCTCCTCTTCCTATCCTGCAAAGACCTTCCGCCACTGTCTCCTCCTTTTCCACTGTTTCACACATAGATCTGGGCTTACTCTTTAATATGTCAAATCCCTCTACAGACACAAATGATCCCTTTCTATCCCATTTCCCCCAGCAGATTGGTCCTTCTATCATCCTAATTCTTTCACTTGTCTTCAATCTCTCCCAGTCTACTGTCTGCATACCACTACATGCAAACATGTCAATGGCTCTCCCATTCTCAAAAAAAAGTCTGCCTACATTCATCCATCCATCCGTCCATCTACCATCCACCCCCTCTAATTATCATTACACATGTTGCCTCCATTTTGTGGCTAAACTCCTTGAAAAAGTCATGTACAATAGTTGCCTCTATTTGCTTTCTTCTCATTCTCTTTACTCTGTACCCTGGCTTCTACCCTCATCATTCAGCTGAAACTCCCCTCTCCAATATGCCAACAATGTCAAATCAAATATCCTTTTCTAATCCCCATTCTTCAAAATTTAGTATTGTCTATCACAGTCTTCTTGATGCTTTTGTTTCTAGGTTTTCATGACACTATTCTCTTTTGGTTCTTCTCCTAATCAGTTAATAAAAATTTATTAAGCATTTAAGATGCCAGATAGGGTATTAAGCACTAGACATATAAAGAAAGACATAAGATAGTACCTGCCTTCCAGCACCTAGTCACCACCCCTCCTCAGGATCCTTAGGTGGATCTTCATCCAGGTCATGTTGGCTAACCATATGTGTCCCCACTGAACTCTATCCTGGGTTGCCTTCTCTTCTCTCTCTCTCTCTCTCTCTCTCTCTCTCTCATAACTGTGAAAATATATTGAATATATTCAATAAATATAATATAATCTTGTGAAATATAATTTCACTTGGTGATATCATCAGCTCCCATGGATTCAATTATCATTTCTATGCAGATAATTCTCAAGGTTACTCACCGAATTGGAACTTCTCTGCTCACCTTCACTTTTGAATCTCCCACTTAACTATTGAATATATCCAACTGGATGTCCTGCAGACATTTTCAAGCTAAAGTGTCCAAAACTGACATCATTATATTCCTCCTACCCCCGACATTGCTCCCTTCCAAACATTCTTATTATTGTTAAAGGTACCATCATCACCCCAGTAACACAGGCTCACAACTAGGTGTCATCCTTCATCCTTACTCCCTCACCACCATCAGTAAACCAATATTTTTCCAAGACTTGTCAATTTTACCTTCCTAACAGCCCTTATATATGCCCCCTTATCTCCTGTGACACTGTTATCACCCTGGTGCAGGCCCTCATCACTTTATAAAATGGACTATTGAAACAGCCTTCGAGTTGGGGTCTTTACCTCCAATATATTACCATTCCATTCTGTCCTGCACTTGGCCTTTAAAGCAATCTTCCTAAAGTATAAGTCTGTGTGCTCCTTCCCCACTGCCCTTCTCAATAAAATCCAGTGGCTCCCTATCTACTATAGGATCAAATATAAAATCCTCCCTGTCATTTAAATACTTGAAAAACCTACCCACGCTCACCTTTCCAGTTTCCTTGTACCTTACACAACCCTCACCTCCATCATAAACTCTTCAGGGCAGAAACATTGGCCTCCTTAGTGATCCCAAGACAAGATAATATACCTCCCAAATCTGGACATTTTCAGTGACTGGTCTCCCACATCTGGAATATACTCCCTTCTCTTTTCTGTTTCTTGGCTCTTTTAAGTCTCAGTGCAAATCCCACTTCCTACAAGAAGCTTTGCCCTTTTCTGAAAATTTCTAGTACCTTCCTCATGTTGATTATTTCCAATAATTCCAATATCTGCTTTCTTTGTACAATTGTTTGAATGTTGACTCTCCCATTCATCTGTGAGCTCCTTGAGAGCACAGACTGTCTTTTACAGTTTCTGTTATTTCCAGTGTTTAACACAGTGCCTGGAACAGAGTAAGTGCTTTAAAAATGTGTATTGGAGAGAGGATTCTGGGAAGATGGTAGAGTAGGTCAGAAAATTCCTAACTCTCTAGATTTGTCCCACAAGCGAGATAAAATAATGCCTCATGGCAAATGTAGAGCAAGTTAAAACAAACATGAATTGTGACAGAACAGTGCTTCTCCTGATTCAGTCATTGAAGATGTAAATAAAAATCCCAGGAATGAGCTTTAATCCCTGTGAAGAGGAAACACATCTAGGCTAGTTTCACTGAAACAGCAAGAAGAGAGTCCTGGGGCTCTCCGTGTTGGGAGGTGGTCTCAGTCCCAACCACAGAAGTTTTCACTTCAAAGACAGTGTGTGTGTGTGGGGGGGGTGGAGGGAGGGTCAGGTGTCTGAGCCAGGGGAAGACTGAGGAATCTCTGCTGATAATGAAGGCCAGGCCCAGCTGTACCACCAGAGATGTGGCCCTGAGAAAAAAGGAACCAGCACAGGCTGAGTAGGTGCAGAAGCAATGGGGCAGAACACTGCTGGTTGTGGGCATTTACAGGAGGGTGGAGTTTTTGGTTTTGGTTCCACGCGGAGAATCTGAAGCTGAAAGAATCATAGCAAAAGTACCCAGGACTAGAGGTTATTACAAAAAAAAATAATAAGCTGCTACAAATACAAAAACTGAGCAGACAAAGGAGAAAGAATCCAAACAAAGAAAGTTACTGTGAGAATAGAGAAGATTGGGGTTCATATTTAGAGGAGGATACTGAAGGAAAAAACAACCTCTCCTACCCCAAAGGTTACCTGTCCAAAAAGAATTTGTAGAAGTTTAAAAAGACTGTAAAAATCAAATGAGAGAGATAGAGGGAAAAATTTCAAAAATAAGAACAACTCGAGAAAAACAAGATTAAGAAAAGAAAGTGAATGAACTAGAAAAGGAGACCCAGATTCTTGAGAAAAAAAACCATCTCCTTGAAAATCGTAATCGGGCAAGGGGAATCCAGCAAAGTTATGAAACCCAAAAATAATAAGACCAAATATAAAGAATGAAAAACTAGAAGCAAATGTGAAACATCTCATAAGAAAAACAACTGATCTGGAAATCAAGAAGAGAAAACATAAGAATAGATGGATTACCTGAAAGCTACAATCAAAAAATGAATCTTGATACAACAACACAAGAAATAATCGAAAAAAAATGTCCTAAAGCATTAGAATGAGAGGAGAAAGTAGAAATAGAAAAAATCCACTGATCACTACCTGAAAGAGAGTCTATCAGGAAAACCCACAAGAATATGATGGTCAAATCCTGAAACCCTCAAGTCAATGATAAGATTTATCATCAACAAAAAACAATTTAAATACTACAGTGCCATAATTAGAATCACATAAGAACTCGCAGTGATGACACTAAAAGAACACAGGTCTTGGAACACCACACATCAAAGAGCAAAAGAACTGGGGTTGCAGCAGAAAATATCATACCCAGCAAACTTAAGGGAAATTCTGAATGAAAAAAAAATGGTCATTTGATGAATTGTCAGTCTTTAAGGATTTTGTTTAAAAAAACTGAATTTAATAGAAGATTTGACATCTAAGGTCCAAAGAAATATAAGGTGCATGTCAAAGACTAATTACAGGGGGCTCAGTAAGGACAGACTGTTTTACCTTTTACATTAGAAAATGTAAAATGTAGGTCTAAGATTGTTGTTAGTAATTGTGTTAATTAGTAATTAGTAATTGTCATTACTAATTGAGTAATTGATAAGAAAGGTAGACCTGAATATGATAAGATTTTAAAAAGTAAAACCATTTAAGAACAGGTAAAAAGAGTATTTTAGGGGGCAGAGCCCAGATGGCAGAGGAATAGCACGAATCTTCTGAAGAGCTGCAGCCAAGTCCAGTCAAATACTTGTAAAAAAAAAAGTGGCTCTAAACAAATCTGGAGCTGCAGAATCCAGAGAGATGGAGTGAAGAAAATCTCCAGAACAAAGACAGCCTGGAAGGTCACAGGGAGTGTCTATCGTGTCACGCTGAGAGCAGAGCACAGTCCAGTGTGGGTCTTGAGTGCACAGATGGGACCTGAGCAGACATGGGGGAGGGGGAGTGAACCTCTCACACCTGTGGTGGATTCCAAACTTCACAGCCCCAAAACGCTGAGAATAAATTTCAAGGTCAGTCGAAAAATCCTGTGAGACCAATGTAGGACAGTGGAGTAGTCTACCCCAGTCCCAGGGCCACAGAGGGGGGAGGAGGTGGAGGAATCCGAGGCAGCCACAACAGTAGCAGGAACAGAGACTATGACTGTTCCTGGCGCTCTAGGCCAACAGATTGTGGGGGGATTGAGCGACTGACAGTACATCCACACCCCCACTGGAGGCAGAGAACTACGTTGACAAAGAGCTCAAAAATCCAGTAAGTGGAAGGAGAAATGAGCAAAAACTGGAAAAAGAATCAAACTGTACAATCTTACTTTGGTGGCAAGGAAGACCAAAGCATGCAAACAAAAATAAGCAAAGTCAAAGCTCCTCCATCCAAAACTTCCAAGAAAACTACAAATTGGTCTCAGGCTATGAAAGGATTTTAAAAGTCAAGTAAGAGAAGTAGAGCAACAACTGAGAAGATAAATTAGAATGATGCAAGAAAATAATGAAAAACTAGTCAATAGCTCGCTAAAGGAGACCCCCAAAATGCTGAAGATAATAACACTTCAAAGAATAGACTAATCCAAATGGCAAAAGATCCAAAAAGCCAATGAGCAGAAGAAATTCCTAAAAAGCAGAATTATCCAGATGGAAAAGGAGATTCAAAAGCTCACTGAAGAAAGTAATTCCTTAAAGATTAAAATAGAGCATATCCAAACTGATGACTTTATGAAAAAAACAAGAAATTATAAAGGAAAAGCAAAGGAATGAAAAAGTAGGAGAAAACCAACTAACCTGGAAAATAGATCCAGGAGAGACAATTTTAAAATTATGGGACTATCTGAAAGTCATGATCAAAAAAACAGCCTAGACATCATCTTTAATGAATTTATCAAGGAAAACTTCCCTGATATTCTGGAACCAGAGGGTAAAATAAATATTAAAAGAATCCACCACTCACCTTGTGAAAGAGATTCCAAAAGAACTCTTAGGAATACTGGAGCCAAATTCCAGAGTTTCCAGGTCAAAGAGAAAATATTGCCAACAGCCAGAAAGAAACAATTTGATTATTGTGGAAATACAATCAGGATAACACAAAATTTACATTAAGGGATTGCAAGCCTTGGAATATGATGTTCCAGAAGTCAAAGGAGCTAGGATGAAAAGCAAGAATCACCTACCCAGCAAAAATGAGTATAATACTTCAGGGCAAAAAATAGAATTTCAATGAAATAGAGGACTTCCAAGCATTCTTCATAAAAAGAACAGAGCTGAATAGAAAATTTGACTTTCAAACACAAGAATCAAGAGAAACATGAAAAGGTAATCAGGAAAGAGAAGTCATAAGGCCTTAGTAAAGCTGAACTGTTTACATTCCTGCATGGAAAGATAATATTTGTAACTCTTGAAATTTTTCTCACTATTTGGGTAGTTGGGAGGATTATACATATATAGACAAAAGACACAGTGTGAGTTGAATAAGAAGCAATGATATTTAAAAAATAAAATTAAGAGGTGAGAGGGGAATATATTAGGAGAAGAAAGGGAAAATATAATGGGGAACATTATCTCTCATAAAAGAGGCAAGGAAAAGCTTTCTCAATGGAGAGGAAAAGGTGGGAAGTGAGAGGGAAAAAGTGAAGCTTACTCTCATCACATTTGGCTTAAGGAGGGAAAAACATGCACACTCTATTTGGTATGAAAATCTACCTTACACAACAAGAAAGTAGGGGAGAAGGGGATACGTGGGGTGGGGGGATGATAGAAGGGAGGGCAAATGGGAGGAGGGAGTAATTCGAAGTAAACATTTTTGGGGAGGGACAAGATCAAAAGAGAGAATAGGATAAATGGGGAACAGGATAGGATGGAGGGAAATAGTTAGTCTTTCACAGCATGACTGTTATAGAAGGCTTTTGTATAACTATACATGTATAACCTATATTGAATTGCTTGCCTTCTCAATAGGGATGGGTGGGGAGGGAGGGAGGGAGAGAAGTTGGAGCTCAAAGTTTTAAAAACTAATGTTAAAAATTGTTTTTCCATGAAGCTGGGACATAAGAAATACAGGTAGTGGGATGTAGAAATCCAACTTGCCCTTCAAGAAAATAGAGGATATGGGAATAAGGGAAAGGAGGGGTGTGGTAGAAGGGAGGGCAGATTGGGGGAAAAGGCAATCAGAATTCATGGATTTTTTGGAGTGGGGAGAGGAGAGATGGGAAGAAAATTTGAAACTCAAAATCTTGTGGAAATGAATGTTGAAAAATAAAAATAAATAAATTTTTGTAAAAGGAGTAATTATTTTATGCAAATGAAGTTTAAGAAGTAGAACTGACAGAGAAATTAGCTTGGGGAGGGGACCTGTCAGTTCAAGAACACTACTTGCATCAAGAATAATACCAAGAGGGAGCAATACATATAGAAAAGTATAAAAGTCTTCTAAATCGAAAAAGAAATTAATGGCTAAGGGGGGTAGGATAAGGGAGGGAATTTTACAGGAGATGGTGAGGAAATGGGATAAGAGAAGGGCTAATAAAATATTGTTTAGATTTATGGAATGGGAAGATCAGAGAGGGACTCTTGGTGGGGGGTAGACTAAATAAGAGGAGGGCAAGGTAGTTGGTAGAAGTTAAGTAAAGGAGTCAGGAGGGATAGAAAATAAGCGATACACACAAACATAAAACTAAGATCAGGAGGAGAGTTCATTAGGGAAAAAACAAGGGGAGTAATCATGATCTCAGATAAAGGTAAATATCTGATTTAATCAATAAAATCTATATAACAGATTTAATAATTTAGCTAGTTTAATAATTTACATTTAATCATTTAAATATTTTAATAAGAGAAATGGGGAAACTAGATTATATAGCAGCCATCAGAGAAAGAGAGGACAAATAAGTATAGTATGTTCTTACATGGTTGGTTGTCTTCCATTCTCAGAGGATAAAAATGACCTAGAATTAGGTTTCAATGTGTCCTGTTGTAGCTGATCAGACCAATACGAGCTTTGAATGCTCTACCATGGCACCAAGAGTCCGTGTGAACAAATGTGTCTAAATTTGCACATTCTGCATTTCCTTTGAGTTGTTTCAATTCTGCTTTACTCATAGACCACAAGCACTTTCTCTGATGATGATATGCCACGCTCAACAATCTTGTGGTAGTGTTTCCCATGTCATAAATCAATTGCAAAGTTCTTTTTTTTTTTAAATAAATTTATTTAACTTTTTACATTCATTTTCACAAGACTTTGGGTTCCAAAATTTTCTCCCCATTTGTCCCCTCCCCCCTCCCATATCACCAATCTGCCCTCTCTTCTATCACCCCACCCTTCCCTTACCCCATCTTCTCTTTTGTCCTG
>JAQQSK010006976.1:0-14177 GCA_028658325.1 Potorous gilbertii
GCAAATTTTAATGTATTGGTATCAACATATATATATATGTTATATATATAACATATTCCCTCCTTTCCCTTTCTCTTCCCTTTTTTAGCTCTTTTTCAGTTCTCCTTTCTGTCTTCTTAGTCCCTTTTTGCTCAGTCTTAATTTGTATTATGCCCTTTAACTTTGGATGTATGTTCCCCTACACTCTGCCTTGAATACACTTTCCTTTCCTTTCTATAACATATACATGTACATATACATATACATATATATGTATATATATATATGTATACATAGGGTCCAGGAATTTCCTATGGTAGGTATAGGCATGTCAATGATCTTGGACACAATCTCCATAACAAGATACAATCAAGATTCCAAAAAAGGCATCAGACTTTGTAAATTCATTAAACTATTCAAGACAACTGCTTAACCTTAGAAATTAGCTCTGTAAAGTGTTGAAAAATTTCAAAGAATCAACTAATTGGTCTATAATAGTAACTAACAATAATGTTAATAATAGCTAATATATCACTAACATTTACAAAGTACTTTTGCATAATTCTTCATTGAAACTTTTTTGAGGTAGGTTGTTTAGATTTTATTAATATATAATACTGTGTTCTATAATTGTCTGTGCTTGTGTCTTATCTTCCTACTAGATTATAAGCTCCTTGAGGTCAGGAAACCTGTCTTCCCCAATTTAATAAATTCTGCTAACAATTGATGCTCAATAAGAATATCTGTTTTTGTTTCATTTTATATTTCCACTTTATGGATGAAGAAACTGAAACTCATAGAGGCTAAATAACTTAATCAAGGTCACACAGCTAGTAAGCAACACAGCCAGGATACGATCTTAGGTCTTCTGACTTCACATTCAGTGTTCTTTCTATTATGTAATGTAGCATCTCCAATTGACTGAATGAATAGACCTCTTTCTGGATGACATGATTGAATTGTCTACTTATTTTGGTATTTCACAAATACATGTTAAGTTTGGTGAAACCTGGGGAGCAATTGGTCAGTTCTTGCAATAGAAATTTTTGAAAGAGAAATAAAGAGAGAGGGTCAATTGATAAAGTCAAGACATGGATGGAGAAGGGGTGGGGCAGAAAGATGCTCATGCTAAGTATGAAATTATGAAGATTTGGTGAGGCATTGTGGATAGATCATCATCTTTGGAACTGGGAAGGTCTAGGTTTCAGATCTGTCTCTGACACATAGTTAGTTATCTGACTGTGGGCAAGTCACTCAACCTCTCAGTCTAGACAGACAACTCTCTAGAATTAAGATGCCAATGAGGTGCTGATCAATACTCATAGAGAGAGTTTCTCCATGCGGAGCACCCTATAACAGATGATATATTTGACTGAATGTATTAACTATTCCTAGTTGTAGGAATTAAATTCATTTAAATGGTTGAGAGCAGTAGTGTCAAATTTAAATAGAAATGAGGCCACTAAACTGTACATAAAGTTCCCTGTGGGCTGCAAATTGACTTAGTTTTAAAATGTAATATTATCTATGTCTTACTGTATTTTCACTTATTGTACCAATTATTTCCCAACTAGATTTTAATTTGATTCTAGCCTCACTTAGGAGTGTTGCGGGCTGCAGATAGCTAGCAGGTGGTGAGTTTGACACTTCTGGCCTAAGTAAGCTTTCTCTGAGGTTGCAAAAGATTCCAAGCATGGAAAATTTCACTCAGACAGAAGGGAAACTGTGGCGTGATGGAAATAGCACTAGGTTTGGACTAAGAGGAGCTGGGTTCAGGTCCCACTCTTGTCATTAAATTTCAATGTGCTCTTGTGCAAGTCATTTAAACTTCTCTGGGCCTCAGTTTCCTCATTTGTAAAATCAGGAGTTTGAACTATTAGGAGTTCTAAAGTGTTTAGATTGTGAGGCTTGGAGTCAGGAAAGCCTGAGTTCAAATTTAGCCTCAGGCAGTTATTTGCTACATGATTCTTGGGCAAGTTACTTCTATTTCACTCAGTTTCCTAATAGATATTTCAGTTTTAGGGATTTCTAGTTGAGTGTGTATTCAATAGATGATGAGAGAATGACCTCAGGCGTGATTTTTCAGGGCAGATAAAGATACCCAGGCACTTTTGTAGCGATGATAATGTTTAAACAGAAAGGCATCATCAGTTCTCTCTTCAAAGGCTGGCCCCAAACCGAGTTATCATGTCTGGGATTTAAATCGTTCTCAAAATAAAATTGAGAATGAAAGTTCAAGATTCACATTTTGGATGAAATTTTTCTCTGGAGCAGTTTTTTCCTAATGCTCCACCCTCCTACTCCCACTCCCTGTTTCTTCGTATTACAGGAAAAGTAGCCAACCGCAGATGATGGGACAGATGGAATTTTATGGTACATAAAAACTAGGTCCTAGTAATAAAAGTCATATGTTATACTTGTACATTCTTTTACACAATTAAGACTTTGCCTTTTGCAATTAACCAAGAGAGTTAGAAAAAATGTGAGACTGCCAGGATGGCTTTGCAGAATTTTGACTTTTTTCTGCTAAAGCTTTTCCTTTCATTGATGATGATGTAATGAGATCTTTTCTTCTGAGTCTTTTATGAGAGAGGCAGAAGGTTGCTGAAGCTATAGAGCTACCCATTTAACCCTAACCCTGACTTTAACCTTAAACTTCCACATTTTCTACACTGGGCTCATAAACCATCTCTGAGTTACAAGCTTTCTTTTATCCTAGAAAGAAGGATTTTCTTGAGTGAGAGCCACGGACTTCCAGATAACATAAGGAGATAATATCAATCAAGTCAATCACATCAATCAATTAGCGGAGATATATTAACTGTTTACTATGTTCTAGGCTCTGGCTACATTTATAGGACAAAGAAAAAGCAAAATAAAGCCTATCTACTCAAGGAGCTTACTTCTAATGGAGGCGATAACATGTACACAAATTGGCATATTTTGTTGTTTGTAACACATTTTACCAGTGTCCCACTTGGGGTTTTCTTGGCAAAGATACTGGAGTAGTTTGCCATTTCCTTCTCCAGCACATTGTACAGATAAGGAAACTGAGGCAAAGACAGTTAAGCATTCAAGGTCACACAGCTAGTACATATTTGAGGCTAGACTTGAACTCATGAAGAAGAGTCTTCCTGATCTACACCCACTGTTCTATCCATCGTGCCACCTAGCTGTTCCAAAATAAGCATATATAGAGCAAATATTTTTCAGTTGTTCAGTCGTTTCAATCATGTCCAACTCTTAGTGGCCTGATTTGTAGTTTTCTTGCCAAAGACTCTGGAGTGGTTTTCATTTCCTTCTACAGCTCATTTTATGGATGAGGAAACTGAGGCAAACAGGGTTAATCGACTTGCCCAGGGTCATATAGCTAGTGTCTTTGGTTAAATTTGAATACAGATCTTACTGACTCCAGGCCAAGTAGTCTATTCACTGTACCAAATAGCTGCCAAATATCAGATCACCTTAAAAGGGAAGGCACTAGCACCTGAGAAGTTCATCAGGAGGAGACAGATATTTTGTAGAAGGCCATGTTTTATCTTAGTTTCAAAGGAATCCAGGGATTCTAGGGGACAAAGCGTGGAGGGAGGGAGGGAAGCAGAGAAGAAAAGGGAGAGGAAGAAAGAGAGAGAGAGGGAGGGAGGAAAGGAGAATGAGAATGAATATTTTAGGCACAGAGGACAACCCATGTGAAAGGTTTGACAACTGATCTAATGATTTGGCAACATATGCTGGGATATGTGGGCTAAAGCATGAGGTTGCAAATCTGGAACTCTGGAAAGATGAGGATACCAATCCATCATCCCAGGTCAGAGTTATTTTCTGATCTGTTATAGTCTAAATATTTACTCAGGTCACTGTTACTTTCTCTGAATTTAAGTCCATGGAATTCAATTCAATAAATATTATGAAGTAAGAGTAGTGTTATAGGAAGTCAATACAGTACACTGAGTGGCAGCTAAGAGGTACAGTAGACAGAGAGCTGGGCATAGGGTTGGGAGTTCAAATCTAGCCTCAGATACTTAGTAGTTAAACTAAGTTTCAGTCTGAATAGGAAGCTCTTAACACTGAAGTTCTAAAAAAAAAGCATGATTCCGGTGAATGGGAAAAAATAGAAAATTGAGAAAGAATTTTTGCAACTAATATCTGTGTTAAAAGCCTCATTTCTAAAATATAGAAAGAACTGAGTCAAATTTACAGGAATACAAGTCATTCCCCAACTGATAAATGGTCAAAGGATATGAACAGGCAGTTTTCAGAGGAAGAAATTAAAGTTATCTATAGTCATATGAAAAAATGCTCTAAATCACTATTGATTAAAGAGATGCAAATCAAAACAACTCTGAGGTACCACATCACACCTATCAGATTGGCTAACATGACAAAACAGGAAATTGACAAATGTTGGAGAAGATGTGGGAGAGTTGGAACACTGCTTCATTGCTGGTGAAGCTGTGAATTGAGCCAATCATTCTGGAAAGCAGTTTGGAATTATGCCAAAAGGACTATAGAAATGTGCATATCCTTTGACCCAGCAGTCCTACTTCTAGGGCTGTGTCCTAAAGAGATCATAAAAATGGGAAAAGGTCCCATATGCACAAAATATTTATAGCAGCTCTCTTTGTGGTGTCCAAGAATGGAAACTGAGGAGATGTCCATCAATTGGGGAATGACTGAACAAGCTGTGGTATATAAGGGAATACTATTGTGCTATAAGAAATTATGAAGAGACAGACATCAGAAAAATCTGGAAAGGTTTATCTGAACTGATACTGAGTGAAATGAACAGAAACAGGAGAACATTATACACAGTAACAGCCACAGTCTGCAATGATTGACTTTGATAGACTTAGCCCTTCTCAAGAGAACCAGGGACCTAAAAAACAATTCCAAAAGATTCATGATGGAAAATGTTATCACATCCCGAGAAAGAACTATGGAGTCTGAATGCAGAATGAAGTAGACAATTTTATTTATTTGCTTTGTTTTATTTTTTGCTTCTATGTAACATGACTAATACGAAAATGTCATTGTTTCTCCCATTCATTATAATTCTTCTATACAGTATGACTAATATGAAAATATGTTTAATAGGAATGTATACATAAAACCTATATCAGATTTCAGGCCATCTTGGAGAGTGATGGGGGAGGGAAGGGGAAAATATTTAAAACTTAAGGAAGTAAATGTTGAAAAATAAAAATAAAAAAATTAACTTAAAAAGAGAAAAAGTGGAGTTGTCTTAAGAGAAGTGGAAACACAGGGAACTCATTAACCAACCTAAATTTTTAAAAGACATGTATAGAAGAGAGTAGCAAGGTTGGGTAACAAAAGGTGACCATGAAATCATTTTATGATTCTATAACAATAGCTCTTAAGCTAAAAAATGTCAAGGAAACGTAAATAAAAGGTTTGGGCTTTTTAAAAAAGAACTTATTTTATAGAAATGGGGCTGACTAATAATTCCCTGACTACAATACATTACCAGTAGGGCTTACAAAGGAGAGGCAGGGTAAATAAAGTATGACATCCAAGAAAATGTATCTAAAAAGATGAGCTTATTATTTGATAAGAGATAACCCACTGGCACTATACTTTTTTAGTTGGAATCCTGATGGCATTTAGAAAAGAGAAAGATCTCAGGCATCTTAGTGGATCCCCTGTGGCAAATTTATGAAAAGACAGGTGGAATGGAGTGACATTGTGTAGGCGAGCAAAGAGGGGCTGATACCTGCATTCTTTTATCCCCCCAAATTTATTAATTTATTTATCAGTTTTCAATATTCACTTCCATAAGTTTTAAATTTTCTCTTCCTCCCTACTCCCTAAAATGGCTTGCAATCTTACAGGGACTCTACACATACATTCCCATTAAACACATTTTCGTATTAGTCATGTTACATAGAAGAATTATGGCAAATGAGAGAAACTATGAGAAAAACAAAACAAAACATCACAAAAGAGAAAATAGTCTGCTTCATTTTGTGTCCTGACTCCAGAGTTCTTTCTCTGAATATGGATAGCATTTTCCATCATAAGTCATTTTGGAAATGTTTAGGTCCTTGCATTGATGACAAGAGCTAAGTCTATCAAAATCAGTCCTCTCATACTGTGGCTGTTACTGTGTATAATGTTCTCCCGGTTCTGCTCATTTCACTCAGCATCACCTCATATATAAGTGTTTTCAGGTTTTTTCTGAAGTCCACCTGTCATTTCTCATAGCACAAGAGTATGCCATTGCATTCATTTATCACAACTTGTTCACCCATTCCCCAATTGATGGGTATCTCCTCGATTTCCAGTTCTTGGCCACCACAAAGAGAGCTGTCATAAATATTTTTAAACATGTAGGTCCTTTCTCCATTTTTATGATCTCTTTAGGACACAGCCCTGGAAGTGGTATTGCTGGGTCAAAGGGTATGCAAATTTTTATAGACCTTTGGGCATAGTTCCAAACTGCTTTCCAGGATGGTTGTAATCAGCTCACTGTCCCACCAACAAGGAATTAGTATCCCAACTTTCCCACATCTTCTCTAACATTTATCATTTTCCTGTCATGTTAGCCAACGTAATAGATATGATACCTCAGAGTTGTTTTGATCTGCATCTCTCTAATCAACAGTGATTCAGAGCATTTTTTCATATGACTATAGATAGCTTTAATTTCTTCCTCTGAAAACTGCCTGTTCACATCCTTTGACCATTTATCAATTGGGAAATGGCTTGTATTCTTGTAAATTTCACTCAGTTCTCTTTATATTTTAGAAATGAGGCCTTTATCACAGATACTAGTTATAAAAATTCTTTCCTAGTTTTCTACTTCCCTTCTAACCTTGGTTACATTTGATATTTGCATTCTTGAATAGAATATCCATAATCCACATTGATGAAATGATAGATCTATTGGAGGAAAGAGGAAACTCCAATTAATGTACACAAAGACAATGATAATTACAAACAGAAAGAAGGTAGAACTTTTCAATTTTCAATATCTCCTTATGTTTTATCTCTCAAAGAGAATGATTTTGGATTCACAAAAGATAAAACAAAAATGACCAAAAGGAATCTGATACTCAAGGTAGATAAGAAAAGAGTGAGGAAGAATCTAGGGGAAGTTAGGTGGCTCAGTGGATAGAGTACCTGATCTGGCATCTGGAAAACTCATATTCCTAAGTTCAAATCTGGTCTCAGATATTTACTAGCTGTGTAACCCTGGGCAAGTCACTTCACCCTGTTTGCCTCATCTATAAAATAAGGCAGAGAAGGAAGTGGCAAACCATTCTAATATCTTGCCAGTTAAACCCCAAATGGAGTCATGAAGAGTTGGACATGGCTGAAATGACTCAACAACAACAACAAGGCCAGAGAAATTATATTCCAGGGTGCTCAGAGAAATTGGCATTTGTGCTTGCTGAGTTGCTATCAGTGATCTTTGAATGATTATAGAGAAGTCTGAGAAGGTACCACAGAACTGATAAAAAAAACTCTACAGGTTGATGAAATGATAAAATTTTGGTATATAATATTAAAGGAATTAGTTGGTGAATATTTAGAAAAGGAAGTGGTAATTACAAAGAAATAACATAATTTCATCAAGAATTGATCATGCCCATTTTCCCTACTTGTTTTTTTGAATGGATTGATTGTTCATGGGAATGCTATAGACATAAGTACCTACATTTTAGCATAGCAATTGATTAAGTCTCTCATGTTATCCTTATGAACTAGATGGAGAGATGTTGGGTAAGTGAACAGATAATTAAGTGGATTTGGAACACATCTAAAGAGTAATCAATCATGAATGGTCTTATGTTAATTTGGAAGGAGATCTCCAGTAAAATGCCACTGGATTCTTTCTTTGGGTCTCTATTGTCTCATTTTTTTATCAATGACTTGAATAAAGGCACTTATGGAATATTTATGAAATTTTTTGATGGTAGAAGTTGGGAAAATGGGTGAAAACTAGTAAAAGGACATTTAATAGTGGTAACAGTAGAAAGCAATATCTTCAAAAAACAGAACTGTGCAAATGGTAAAAGAGGCACAAAAATCCAATGAAGAGGAGAATACCTTGAAAAGCAGAATCGGCTAAATGGAAAAAAAGAGGTACAAAAATCCATTGAAGAAAAGAACTCTTTAAAAAGTAGAATTGGCCAAATTGAAAAGGAGACACAAAAGCTCACTGAAAAAAACAATCTTAAAAATTAGAGGCAGTGGAAACTAATGACTTTATGGGACATAAGAAACAATAAAACAAAATTAAAAGAATGACAGAAATAGAAGAAAATGTGAGATTTTATATATATATATATCTCACTGGAAAAATAATTGACCTAGAAAATAAATCCAGAATAAGTAATTTAAGAATTATTAGACTACCTAAAAGCCATGATAAAAAAGTCTAGAAATTACCTTTCAAGAAATCATCAAGGAAAATTGCCCTGTTATTCTAGAACGAAAGAATAAAATAGAAATTGAAAGAATCTACCAATAGCCTCCTGAAAGAGATCCCCAAATGAAAACTCCCAGGAATATTATAGCCAAATTCCAGAGCTCCCAGGGAGAAAATATTACTACAGTCAAAAAGAGACAATTCAAATATCATGGAGTCACGTTCAGGATAACACAAGATTTAGCAGGTTCAATATTAAATGGTTGGAGGGCTTGGAATATGATATTCTGTTGAGCAAAAGAGCTAGGATTACAACCAAGAATCACCTACTCAGCAAAACTGAGTATATTCCTTCAGAAAGGAAATGGATATTCAATGAAAAGGAGGACTTTCAAACATTTCTGATGAAAAGATCAGAGATGAATAGAAAATTTGACTTTCAAATACAAGGATCAAAAGAAGCATAAAAAGCTAAACAGGAAAGAGAAATCATAAGGAATTCAATAAGGTTATATTCCTGCATGGGAAAATAATGCTTGTAACTCTTGAAAACTTTCCCTTTATTAGGGCAGTTAAAAGGAGTATAAATAAAAAGTACAAGTGAGCATTGAATATGATGGGATGATAATCTAAAAACTAAAATTAAGGAGTGAAAAAGTAGAATGTACTGAGAGAAGAGGAAAGGGAGAGGTAGAATGCAATAAATTATCTGTAATAAAATAGACCTGAAAGAGATTTTCACAGTGGATTGAAAGATGGTGGAAGGAGGGAGATAGATGCATGAACCTTATGCTCATTGGAATTAGTTCAGAGAAGGAGTAACAAACACACTCAGCTGGGTATAGAAATCTACATTACCATACAGGAAAATGGAGGATGGGGCAGGGGATAAGCGAAGGGGGAGCTGATAGAAGGGAGGGGAGATCGGGGGAGATAAAAGTCAGAAATAAGACACTTTTGAAAATGGACAGGTTGAAAGGAAAGTGAGAGTAGGATAAAAGGGGGAAAATAGAATGGGGGAAATACATAGTTGCTAACCATTACGCTAAAAAAAAACAAGTTCTCTGATAAAGACATCATTTCTCACATATGTAGAAGACAGATTCAAATTAATAGAAAAAATAATCATTCTTCAATTGGTAAGTGGTCTGAACAGGAAGTTTCCAGACAAAGTAATCAAAGCTGTCTATAGACATATGAAGAAATGCTCTTAGTCGTTATTGATTAGGGAAATGACAATCACAACAACTCTGTGTTGTCACCACACACCTATCAGATTGGCTGTTATGACAGAGAAGGAAAGTGACAAATGTGGGGAAAATAAAACACTAATGCACAGTTGTTGGTGAGGTTATATACTGATTCCACCAATCCAGAGAATGATTTGAAACTATACTGAAATGGGCTATAAAATCATGCATACACTTTGACCTACCAACAGCACTAATAGGTCTATATCCCAAAGAGAAAAAAAAAGAAAGGAAAAGGACCTATATGTACAAAAATATTTATAGCAGTTTTTTTTAGTGGTGGCAACGAATTGGAAATTGAAGGGTTACCATCAGTTGGGGAATGACTGAACAAGTTGTGGTCTATAATTGTGATGGAATCCTATTGTACTATATGGAATTATGAGCTAGATGCTCTCACAAAAACCTAGAAAGACACATGAACTGATGAAAAGTGAAATAAGCAGAACCAGGAGAACATTGTACACAGTAACAGCAGTATTGGAAGATGATCTACTATGAATAACTTAGTTATTCTCAGAAATAAAATGATGCAAGACAATTCTGATGAACTTATAATGAAAGATGCTGTCCATCACTAGAGAAAGAACTGGTGTAACCTAAATACAGATTGGAGATATTTTTTCTTTACTTTCTTGTTTTTTTGTCTGTGTTTTCTTTCATACATGGCTTGCATGATGATGTGTTTTGTATGACTACACATGTAGAAATTGTGTATATAATGTATGCCAAATTGCTTATTTTCTCAATGAGGGAGGGAAGAGAGAGAATTTGGAACTCAAAATTTGTAAAAAGAATGTTAAAATTCTTTTTGCATGTAATTAGGAAAAATGAAATATTATATTTTAAAAACTGGTAAAGGTAAAGTTTTAGACTTGGGATCAAAAAGATCAATTTCATAGGTATAATACAAAGAAGACAAAACCAGAAATCAATTCATCTGAAAAACAACAGGGTTTTTAGTGGATTGCAGGATTAAGATGAGTTGGAAGTATGATATAGTAGCCAATAAATCTAATGCAATAATAAAATTATGAAAGTCATAGTATCTAGAACTAGAAAAGGATAGTTTCTATGTACTATGCCTGCATTAGTCTACATCTGAAGTGTGCTCCATTCCAGGAACCATAGTTTAAGAAAGATATTGACAAGGTGGAGAATATATGGCAGGGATGGGGGGGCAATCAGGACAGTAAAAGAAGGAATGTTTAGTCAGGAGCAAAGAAGGCTCAGGGGGACATGATAGCTGGCTTTAAATCTTTGAAAAGCCTCCTAATTAATTTAATAAGCTGGATTTGGTTTTGGCCTTAGAGGGCAGAAATAAAATTAAGAGCAATGGGTGGAAAATAAGAAGAATCCAATTGCAAATTTAGGCTTGAAGAAAGGAAAGAAATTCCTTATATTCCAAAGTGGGAAGACTTTTCTCCATTTCTCCTCAGTGAAGATTTTCAAGGAAGGGACGATTGATCCCTTCTCAGGGTGCTGTAATAATAACTGTAATTACAGCTAGCATTTATGTAGAATTTTAAGGTTTGCAAAGCCCTTTTGTAAATATTCTCTCATTTTTGTCCTCATGACAACCCTGGGAGGTAGGGGCTATTATGATTTTCATTTTACAGATGAGGAAACTAAGACTGAGAGATGTTAAGTGATTTGCTCGGCATCACACAACTAGTAAGGGTTGGAGACAGGATTGAACTCAGGTTTTCCTGACTCTGGTCCCAGTACTTTATCCACGGCACCACTACCACTTGAGGTAGAAGGGATTCTAATTTGGGCACAGGTTACACTTTGTAGACTCTTGAAGACCCTTCCAAATCTCTGTTTCTGGACTGATCATAGACTTACCCTCTCTAAGCTAAGCCTGAGACCCAGAAGGCATATTGTAGAACTGACAATTCTGGGACCTAATTAATTCTACCTAAAAAGAATTTAGCCAGACCAGGGCCAATAGTTTATAACAAGTGAGACTGTGTTATACAGAACTTGGTAGGGTGTCCTACAGATGTTTACTTGGGCTCTCCACGTTAGCACCAGGCCCTTGAAGAATTAGTTGATAAATTGGTTCTGTGAATGTAGGTTAAAAAAATGAGTAGGGTTCCTACAATTTATCAGTTAATGCCAAGAAAATTACAAATAAGGCTATGAATGGCAGAGAGAAGAATGTTTGCAAGGCCAAGCAATCAGGAAGGAAAAAATGATATTAAACAACAATCCATGGATATCTATCTATCTATCTTTCTATCTATCTATCTGTCTGTCTGTCTGTCTGCCTATCATTTATCTATCATCTTTCTATCTATCATTTATCTATCATCTATTTATCTATCATCTTTCTATCTATCATTTATCTATCATCTATTTATCTATCATTTATCTATCTATCTATCTGTCTGTCTGTCTGCCTATCATCTATCTATCATCTATCCATCTTTCTTTTTATCTATCTATCTATCTATCTCTATCTGTCTGTCTCTTTGTCTGTCTGTCTGGCTATCTATCTACCTATCTATATCTCCTTATAATGGGAAAGTAGGAGCATAATAAATGTACATATTTCACAGCTTGGAGAATTTAAAATGAAAGAACTGAGGTACACCAGCTAGACTGTCAGTCAGAGCTCTCTGTTTCTCTGTTGCTGCCTCTATTTCTTCCTGTCTCTCTACATCTCTGTCTGTCTATCTCTGTCAGTTCCTCCGTACCTCCCTACCCACCCCAGAGCTGTCTAACCAAGAGTTTCAACATATTCCAGCAAGAATGATTCAACAGGACCTTGAGAAAGATATATTTACTGTCTTCTATCTTTCTAGAAATAATTTCCTTGAAAATGTCAACTTAGTCATCTTTTCTGTTGTTATTTGTATGCACCTCCTCTCTCATGAACCTTCTCTCTGTCCATTGCTGTTTACTGCTTGACTGCAATATGAGTTGCTGTTAGAAGTTATTAAAGTTAAGATCTTTAAAAATTAATTTATGGAATAAAAAAGCATGTCCATAACATAGCACAATAAAAAGATGATTGTACATGAAACTGCAAGTCTACTATGCACAAGTATTTTTCAAATATACAAAAAATGAACATGCAAATTTCTTTTTTGCTTCCCTTCCCCTCCCACTCTAGAGATGGCTACCATTAGACACAAATACATATATACATTTATATATTATATATATATATATATATATATATATATATATATATATATATATATATATATATAAAATTATTCTATACATCCTTCTACTCACCAGCTCTTTCTCTGGATGCAGATAGAGTCTTTCTTCTCTTTCTTCATATGTCCCTTATACTTAATTTGGGAATTTATAATAGGAAAAATAACTTATTCACAAAGTCATTCTTAAGACACTATTACTATTATTATATACAATGGTTTCTTGGTGCTGCTTATTTCGCTTTTTTAATTTCATGCAAGTCTATCCATGTTTTTTTTTTTTTGTGATCATTGAGTTCATCATTGAACTTATCATTGTATTCCATCACAATCAAACACCACAATTTGTTCAGCCACTTCCCAATTGATAGGTATCCCTGCAATTTCCAGTTCTTTGCCACCACGAAGAACTACTGTAAACATCTCAGAACATATAGAGTTTTTTTTCCTTTTTCCCTAATCATCTTTGGAAATAGATCAAGTAGTGAACTGCTGGGTCAAAGGGTAAAGGTGGTTTACTATGTCTTTGGGCATAATTCTAGATCGCCCTCTCCTTATGGAATGTGTCCCAAATTTTCCACATCCTCTTCAAATTTGTCACTTCCCTCTGCTATAATTTTAGCCAACTTGGTAGATGTGAAATTATATCTCAAGTGTTTTTAAATCTTCATTTCTGTAATCAATAATGACTTATACATTTAACGGGGGAGGAGCCAAAATGACAGAGTAGAAAGACACACATACGCCAGCTCTGAAACCACAGCCCATTAAATATCTGTAAAGAAGGACTCCTAACAAATTCTGGAGAGGTGAAAGCCATAGAACAACAGAGTGGAGGAGATTTCTGTTCCAGAAAGACATGAAAAACCAACACCGCGCACCGGATGGGAGTGGAGCCCAGCCCTTTCCTGGCCATGTGGCACCAAGAGGAGCAGATCCGAGCAGGCTTCAGGGACAGAATTTCTGGTGGCCAAGAAGGTCCCTCAACCCACAGGTGCACAGGTCAGTGAGAGAGACTGTTTGGTGGGCCGAGAGGGGAGTGGGGTATCACCATAACTCAGGCCCCCTCGGGAGGCAGCGGCAGAGGCCTTGGTGGCCAGGGGCTCCTGGAGCAGGCAGAAGCTCGGGACCATTACTGAAGGTCTCTGCATAAACCCCCTGAGGGAACTGAGCCTGGGAGGCAGCCATGCCCCCACTTGAGCACTAGAACTTAAGCTCACATTGAATAGCAGCTGGGCCCTCTGCTGAAAGCCCTGAGGCTGGGGAGCAGCATTTGAATCTCAGACCCCAAGCACTAGCTGGGCAGATCTAGGTGGGGGTGGAGAGGAATCTTAGAAGTCAAGTAATTGGCTGGGAAAATGCCCAGAAAAAGGAAAAAAAAAA